>JAKOPK010000556.1:0-15480 GCA_024195185.1 Coniferiporia weirii
TTGGGAGCCCTGGATGGATGATACAACATCCAGACAACAGTTACAACAGGCCTCAGCGAGGCTGAGCTCTTTAGTATCGGAGGTCATGTCAGCAATTTCGATGGAACGCTCGATAAACTCTCAAATAAATACGAGGAATTAATTTCCCAGGGAGTTAACATTTCCGAATCGACCTTTATTTCGGCAATTGCAAAGGCGACGCCTGACCAATACCAATACGTACTAAACCAAAGTGAGCTACATATAGCCACTTTTAATCAGTTAACAACAGATCCGTTACTACATCAGACCTTAACGCCGCAATACCTACTAACGGCGTTATGTAACGCATTCGAAGGGTGGAGATGAAACCACCAACAAACAGGAGCGGCAGCTAATCACCTGCCCAAGGACGAGCAGACCCATCCCTATTTTAGGGGAGGTCATGGACGCAGCAGAGGCCGTGGTCGAGGATTTTCACGAGGCCGAGGACGAGGATATTCACGAGGCTGAGGGGGCTACAATAACACCGGATTCAAATGCTACAATTGTGGCAAATTTGGTCATTATTCGAAGGATTGCTGGTACGATAAAACCGAAGCCAGCAAGAAAGCGATGACGAAGAAAGCAGAGGTCACGAACACAGAAGAAAAAGGGAAAGGAAAAGCGAAAGAAACGGGTGTGTCGACATCAGCACCAACTTGGACAACAGCGGCCCAGGCTAAACATACCGCAGCAACGATAACGATCGATGCCATAATGGCAAACAACATCGAACTCGATGCTCGAATCGGTCACGGGGAAACTATCACTAGCAGTTCAAAAACTGCATGGATTGAAGAAATCCCTGACACTCCAATGCAGGTCGACACCCCAGTCTTTAAATTTAACGATTTTTTAGACAATTTCGACGCCTATAACTCAGCGATCGAAGACGCTGATGGTGATAATCTTGATGTAAGCATAAATGCTATTATAACTGAAAATTACGCTAATAATGCTTCTTCAATGGATATTATCGATACCGGCGCAACAATACATTTAACGCCATATTTAGAACGCTTAATGAATATACGACGAACTCAACCAATATCAATAACTGCCGCAAATAAATCAACGTTTACATCTAATATAGTAGGGGATCTTACCATTTTTATCCCCAATAACAATACTGTGAGTGATATAACATTATCACCAGTTTATTATAACCCTAAAATGAATATGACACTAGTGTCTCAAGGACTCTTATGCGCAGATGGTTACGAATTTATTTATAAAAATAACAAATGTACGATAAAGTATCCTGATGGATCTTTGTGCGGAAGTATACAAAATAAAAATGGATTGTATAGTATATTTAATCACAATGTACAAGCGGCAACTAAAAATTTAACATTATTTGAAATTCACAAACGATTGGGACATCTAAGTTACCCATATCTTAAGCGATTATTAAAAGAAGACAAAATAACAGAATCTAAAATAACCGATTTTACCGAAACTCAATGCATTACGTGCATAGAAGCAAATATTAAGCAAATGCAAATCCCAAAATTAAGACTGTCTAAATTAGCCGAAAAATTCGGCGATCATATACATATGGATATATGGGGACCTGCAAGTACTCATGCAGTAGGAGGATATAAATACCTTCTAACTTTAGTCGATGACGCAACAAGATGGATAAAAATGATACTAATAAAAACAAAAGACGAAGGATACAATGCTTACAAAACATGGTCAACCATGTTAAATACACAATACAATATAAAAATAAAAATATTACAAAGTGATAACAATACTGTATTCCTAAGTAAACAATTCTCACAATATTTAGACGAAAATGGAACAATTAGAAAACTAACTGTTCACGATACACCACAACAAAACGGAGTAGCTGAACGATCACATCAGACAATATTAAATAATTGTCGAGTAAATCTACTACAAGCAAAACTACCACCCAGTTTATGGGGAGGGGCAGTAAAATATAGCACATATGTTTATAATCAAACACCTAAAAGTGCTATAGATTTTAAAACACCATATTATAAAAGATATAACGAAAACTATAATATTGACAACATGCATGAATTTGGTCAATATTGTATAATAAGACAAGAAGACGTTAATAAATTACAACCTAAAGGAATATACGCACAATGGCTAGGTTTTGATGAAGAAAGTAAAGGATATAGAACCTACCACGAAAGAAAAATAACAGTTGAATGAAATATACAATTTTTAGATTCTCCACCATCTAAAATTGAAGGGGAGAAAAATAATATAGAAAAACAAAATGAACAAATACAAGAATTAACTGAACCAAGAAAATCTATAAGAACGATTCAACCAACAAAGAAATCATGCGGTTTAAACTTCGATGAACAAAATACAGCCGCATATCTTACAGAATTTAACGAATTCAATAATGAACAAATAGGTGATCCAAATACATATCAACAAGCGATAAACAGAAACGATGCAAATCAATGGACCACAGCAATGAAAGAAGAAATTAAAATACTAAACAAACGATCAACATGGGAAATTATTGACCCACCAAAAGGAATAAACATAATTGGAACAAGATTTGTTTATAAATTAAAATGATTAGCTGATGGAAAAATAGATAAATATAAAGCAAGATTAGTAGTCCAAGGATTCACCCAAATGGAAGGCATAGACTACTACTCAAATGATACATTTGCACCAGTTGCACAATTAGCAACTGTAAGAACAATATTAAGTTGGAGTGCAAGTCAAAAATATGAGATTCACCAAATAGACATTAAATCAGCTTATCTATATGGAGAATTAAATAAAGACAAAAACATTTACATACGTCCACCACCTGGAAATTTAATCAATATAAAACCAGGACAAGTTTTAAAACTAAATAAAGCATTATATGGATTAAAACAAGCTGGAAGACGATGGTACAAAAAATTATCAGACATATTAACCAGCATAGGACTTACACGTGCAGTCCAAGATAATGCAGTATTTTTTAGAAAACTAAAAGGAAAAACAATACTCATCCTATTCATTCATGTCGACGACATAACAATATGTGGATTAAATTTAACAATAATTAAAGCATTAAAAGAAGAAATTGGAAAACATGTTAAATATACTGATGGAAATGAAATCCATTGGTTATTAGGAATTGAAATAAAAAGAAACAGAGAAGAACAGACAATAATGTTACGACAAAAACATTATATCGATGCAATATTAGAGAAATATAAATTAAGCGAAGCTGCAACAGTACGAACACCTATGTCACCAGGACAAATATTGAAAACTATTGAAAATCCAACTAACGAAGAATTAAGTTACATGAAAACAATACCTTACATGAATATGGTTGGAGCATTACGATATGCAGCAGATTGCACAAGACCTGATATTTCATTTGCTACAGGTCAATTTGCTAGACATTTAAATAAACCTAGCATGGAACATTATCAAGCAGTAAAACACTGTTTTAAATATTTAAAAGGAACAAACGACTATTGGTTAATCCTCAGAGGCAAAGACACAACCGAGCTAATCGGGTATACCGATGCCGATGGAATGACACAAGAAGGCCATAAAGCAATATCCGGATATGTATTTCAAATAGGCAATGCCACGATGTCATGGTCAAGTAAAAGACAAGAATTAGTGTCATTATCAGTATGTGAAGCAGAATTACAAGCATTAACACACGGAGTTAAAGAAGCGATTTGGTTAAGAAGATTAATTAACAAGGTACTGCAGACTTTATCTTCATCCACCAAAATATTATGCGACAATCAAGCTGCAATAACAATAATAAATTCAACAGAACAAAAATATACTCAACGAACTAAACATATTGATATTCATAAAGATTTCTTACAAGATTATATCGAAAACAAAACTATTCAAGTTTCATATATACCTACAGGACAACAAAAAGCAGATATAATGACAAAAGCACTAAACGTCGAATTAGTCAAACGTTTTACAAGTCTTCTTCAACTAGTAAAAGTTTGAAGGGGAGTATTAAATATAAATAAACAAATATAATAAGATAACGTAACGATCACGCAATATCACGCCATAGCGGAGTAGAGTTAACCTTGATCACATTACTCATGTCTGCTTAACTATAAGAAGTATAACTTTACTACTATGATTATATAAAGTATTACCACAGTACATGTATATAAGGAGGCTGGTTTCTCCTATGAAATACATCGGTTTATACTGATATCTTTCCACCCCTCTCATCACCACTGCAACTGAGCACCTCACTCAGTATGTTTAATAAATTTAAGAAGGCATCAGTTTAAGAGTGGAATCTATAGGCAGACATTTGTCAAGTGTGGCTGCCAGGAGCTGTGGCCAGGTGGAATAATGCCCAAGTGAGCATGGTATGTTTCCCAATGACTGTTCAAGGCATACAGGTCCCCATGTTACCCATACTGTTGATGTGTTAGTGATTAGGAATGGCATGGCTGCTGCCAAGCTGCACATCTGAGCACTTGTTTGCCCAGAACGGGCTGTGCCTGTCATTGTCATTGGTGCTCTTGCATGCTGGTGGTCTTCACTGATGCTTCAAGTTGTGTGGGGATTGCTGAAACCATTGTGGATCATCAGAGCATCCACAGTGTGGGTACAGGCTATTTGCACCTTGTCAGGCCCCAAAGCTATGTGAATATGCTGTGGTACCCATGTGGACCCAAGCATTGCATGAAGCTTGGCATCCTGGAAAAAGTAGGTGTATAATCATCCATCACTAACAACTTAATACAGTGAGCATGTCATTCAAGAGCTCATTTGTGTATCACAACCCCCGATCCACAAAATGCAACAGTTAATGGTTTAAACATTTTTTTCCTGAGAATACCGAATGTTAACAAATGAGGTCTAGAGAAAACAGATACATACCAGACAAGGGGGGGGCTTTTCTTCTGTCAGTGCCAAGGCAACTCTCTCAGAGGTCCTGAGTGATCAAAGCCAAGACTCGTCATAGTAGTTGCATGGTAAACCACACAAAGGACACCTTGAGAAGTTGGTGTTGTTACATTTTTCCTTGCACTCTCCACCGACTCCTATCCCCATATGCTTCCAGTACATTCTATGACCATGTTATGCTTACTGATCATGTACCATGCTCAGTCACCCCCTCCTTGCACTTCTACCATGTTCTACTACATCTCACCGACTCACCCTTCCACTCGCTTCCACCCCCTTCCATAGGTCTATATAAGCTGTACCTCGTCAAGCATGTAGCCTTAAGCTTATGCTCTTTGTTCTTACAAGCTCATTTGCTCACCCTTGGGTCCTGTGTGCTCTCTGTCATAACCTGACCTTGCCCAGAACCACATGCCATATGCGCCTCACCAAGTACATCATAGTCACCATCTTCATCGCCCACCTTATCCAAGTCCATCACCATCTCCAACTCTGATGTGTCTTAATCCCCAATTACCCTCTTGCACCTTGGGCTTAACAGATGTTGCATGATTTGTGAATTCGATTGAGCCCCCTGTTGCCATGCCGGTGAAGAAACACTGAAGACACTTTGTATGACTCAACAGCATGAAATAGATTTGTTATGTCGCTGTTCAACCAGGCAAGCTTCCTCTGTTGGACACTTTTCCTGTATGTAGGCACATCAGTATCCGTTTCATCATCACTCATACCAATGACTCCCAGGTCAGAAAGGATGCTGTTTACTGGTCCCCACACCGCCTGATTATCAAGTAGGTTCTCCACTATAATCCGCTTTTGTTGTTGAAACATCTGGAACAGAAAGTTAGCATAACTTGAAGGGAAAAGCATCAGATTGTTATAAGCCATACTCCATTTCTCCAGCCAATCCTCCTGTCCAATGCCTTCTGCTGCTTCTCTCTGTCTTCAGTACCATCCTCCAGAGCACTATGTGCTTTTACAACCACCTCATGAATGTGTTTGAGTTTGGTTGTAATAATGCCAGCTATGAATGTTGTTGTAAAACTTTTATCAATTCTAATAGCTGGCCATTCGCCCTCCTTGATCTCATGTATAAAGTCTTTGGCTAGGAGCACAATTACATCCCAGTTCCAGTCCGAGGACTTCATGCTCGTCCCCCAATCAAGCCTAACAGATCTTTGTGAGCACTAATCAATACAGCTAAGTTTGGGCTAACCTCAAACACTTATCTAGTGTTGGTCCTATCCTCTCCACTACATAGTCCTGAAGAACACTGGGTTCAACTTGCGATGGTATAAATATCTTGTTAGTGAAAACATATTTAGAATGTAAATAGTCCCTGCAGCATGACTGAAAAATGGTATTGAATGCCTTATTCCTTAGAGCCACGCAATCACCCACATGTAGAAAATTTTTTTCTCCTCTTGGGCCAGTTTTCCTAGGCTGCTGTACCTTAGGAGAGGCCCAATATTTGGTCGCCTCACAAGTGCCAGCATCTGAATCAGAATCATCATGGCTGTGCTGCTGCTGCTCAGGAAGCAACTGCTTGAAAGCAAGTGGAAGTTGTCACTCAAGCTCCCCCTTTATTACTTTCCCAATGATGTCTCTAATGTATTCACCGTATTTATAAGCAACATCTTTGTGCACATCGTTGTATAATGCATCCAAGTCTGTGTTACCCATGTCAACATCTGACATGTCAAGTGACTGCACTGGGATATGTCCAGCTAAGGTGGATGGGCTGGGGTTGTGGGCATGCATGCTGACATTCAGCGGGACAGTCACTTGTGGTGAACCATGTCCAGCTAAACTGGAGGAGGTTGTATCATGCAGATTCATGCCGTCAGTGCGTGAGCTTTTGCCCTGGAAAAAGTGTAAGCAAGGAACAAAGAATAGACCACAATGTATATCATGCATGTACTGAGCTCACGCCAGGAGCCTTCGAAGATGGAGACTGAGGCCGTTGCCCAGGTTCCACATCCTGCAAAGAAGTAGTGCATGAGGAAGGTGTAATAATGAGTGGGCCCTGAGACTTACTCCGAGTTTGCCAGTACCTGCCATGCAAATAAAAAAAGTCTTGAAAACGTATGAGTATGTGTGGGGGTGTATCGGAGCTCTTCAGGAAACAGCAAACATATCAGCTTTTAACACACTCTCTCAATATGACACTGGATGTCTGTACCAGTGTGACTTCAAGTTTTCATTGAGCGCACTCAATGCTTGCTTGACAACCGCACCGCACAAAAGGCATACACAGGGCAGGTGCATTGTCCACCAATTGTTTAGAGCAGGTGTGAAATGCGGTGGATGAGGTTGAGGAGATGGACGTTGTGCACCAGCCAAGGCCAAGAGAGCTGTCACCGATGACAGCAACAACAAGAAAACAGAGCACCTATTAGACAGAGAACAACAAGTATGGAGTCCATAGCTTTAAGAGGCACAGCTCTAACCACCAAACGGAAACTATAGCAACAAAGACAATTGTATGGGTTGCAGTCAAACAGTCAAATAATTGATTGGGACACAATCATTATGAACAACAATTGGGTGGGCACAACTGCGGCAACATGTGCCTATCACCTTGCCCTCAAACTACAACATACAATTGCATTGTCAACAAAGAACAATTAAGAACAATGTCAAGACAATACCACTGTGATTTTTTTTTTTTTCATGGAGCACAGAGCATGCTGGCTTGGTGGGTGGCTTGACGGGTCAGAGAAATGATAAATACGGCTCAGATGTGCAACAGTGGTGATTTGTGTGAGTCCAGGCCAGCCTGGTAAAACTGTAGAACTACTTACAAGTCTCGCCACTAATATCCCATCTCCAATGTCTACCAAAATTATCCCCTTCACCATGGTGCATTCAATGCATGGACACAAAACCAGTATTAATGCACTCTCCATCAACCAGGATGCAACACTGCTTTTCAGCACTGGTGAGATTCAATATTGGGCTCTAGAGTCTAGACAAATGCAGCAGCTCACACCAGCATCCAGATGACAATGCACAAGTTATCATCTGGAATCTACATACAGGCAAGATGGTGCAGCAAGTGTCATGTGTCTTCAATGGCCAAGTAGGCTGTGTGATGTGGATCACTCTGGAAGAAGATCCATTGTCCTCCTTTGTATTTGGCTGCACAGATGGGATGCTGCATGTCTTTCAGCTTAAGGCTGTGAATGTCTGTTGCTTTGGGTTTTTATTTATTTATTACATTTTCAAGCTCAAAAGCCTCTGCCTTTCAGATGTGCTTTGAAAATGTCTGTATTGTGGCTGGCCATGATGGTGCTGTTGAGGACATAAGATATGATAAGACCTTCTCAAGGATCGCTAGTTGTGGTGGCACACATCCACAAGTGTGGAGACTTTCAAAAAAAGGTATGCATCTACCTAACCCTCTGCTTAACTTTGTGGGCAGGTACTCTCGAACTGCTCATTGCAGCTCCACCTAAGTCCAAATTCATCCTGCGAAATGTGAGCTTCTTGGACAAGGGCACAAGTCTTGTGCTATGTTTACTAGAGTCTCATGAAATATGAGAGTATTCGGTGTCTACTCTGCTTGCTGCTTACCATTCAATTATCACCTAGAATTTGTTATACAATTGAGCCATGGGGGGTCAAGTGGGCAAAAGAGATTCCAACAAGGATGTGAGTGAAGATTTCCACTCTGTTAAGATCAAAGGTTCGTTGTGCCATCCAGATTACGGATACATCTTAGACGGAGTCGGTGATGGATTTGGATGAGGTGGACGACGAAGATGGTGATGACGATGTACTTGGACAGTCGCATACAGTAGATGTGTCTGTACTGGGTCGGGTTACGATGGAGAGCACGCTGGACTTGTGGGTGAGCGAATGAGCTTGTAAGAACAAAGAGCATAAGCTTAAGGCTTGTATGCTCGACGAAGTACAGCTTATATAGACCTATGGAATGTAGTGGAATAGTAGAGAAGGGTGTCTGGGTGATATGCAGTAGAACATGGGGGAAGTGTGTGGAAGGGATGACTGAGCATGGTACATGGTCAGTAAGCGCAACGAGGCCATGGAACGTACTAGAGGCATATGGGGATAGGAGTCGGTGGAGAGTGCAAGGAAAAATGTAACACACTCCAGAGTTCATCCCATTGACTGTTCATGGGACCAATAGCAGGAATGCGACTTTCTGCCCCAATACTATGACCGTACTTGTTTCAAATTTAGCCAATGGTGTGGATCAGTATGTAGTCCCAAGTCTGGAGAAAACCCAGACATTCCCCCATACCATATGCAAAAACGTCCCATTGCAAGTCTCTCCTGTGAATCAGGGTGCTTGGGTGATTTGTGGTGAAGACAGTGGATTTACATGGGTGTTTGATAGCAGGAGTGGGCATCTACTCACTTCTCTTGAGCACAGTTCTGGTGAGCAGAAGGCTTTTCTTTTAGCCAAAAGGCATTTCTTATGTATGCATGATAGCTTCACTGGTACAGGCCGTGATGGTAAGCATTACTTCCATTGAGATTTTTTGTGCTTTCTCACCATAACCAACTGATAATCAGGCGGCTATGGACTCCAAAGGGTGCATACTTGTTTCAGGAGGCTCGGATCCAGTGCCCTCTGAAATCAAAATCTGGAGGCAACTCGTTCCTGAGAATGAGGAGAAGGTCATGGTACCGTTCCAGAAAAAGAATAAAGCAGCCCTTTCTCTTGGGACTATCATGGCGCTTGTAATATTATCAGTTGTTCTTTCTTCAGTGGTGTCAGCTATGGTGACACAGTACACTGCAATGGAGGTGAGGCCAGTGGATGAATTTAAATCTCGGTTATGGAAGACTGCTGTAGAAAAGGTGCAGCAGCCTCCTTTCAAAGTAAGATCTCTCTCTGTGCTCACAATCATCTTGTAACTCAACCTTGTAGGAAAGTAGTGTTCATTGGTCGGTATACATGGGTGACTCTGTGGCAGAGGTGGACCCCTCTGCATCCCTCATGGCTATTATCCATGAACAGATGGATGATGAGTGGAGGGATGGTGAATGGATGGATAGCAAATGGACATATGATAAGGACACACTCAGCAAAACACCTCTGTCATGACCTTCAGCCACTTGTTGTAAGATGGGCACTTTGGCTACATTGTCATAATGTCTATCAATCTCCACAAATGCCTTAGAGTAGTATGAGAGACATATGATTAAGACAGATGCAGCATTATTAGTTGGAAGTGGTATGTCTGTAGTCACTACTAAAACATTGTTATGATACAGTAGTATTTTTGGCTACATCGACAACTTGAGTGGCTTTGAGTATTTCCTAATTTTTCTTAACTTTTCAGGACAGATCAGACTCGGAAATGGCGCAGAGCCAGAATAAAGTGATTATGTACATTACCCCTTGACCACTGCAAGACGAAGGACAGTGTTGTAGAGCATCCCTTGCAAGCATTGTCAAGTGCATGCAGAAATACCTTATATTCCTGCTTAATGGCATACCTCCTGTGGAGACCACTGATTAGGTCTTCCTTCAAAACTTGGTGTGTACAATTTGAACTGCCAGTGTTTCCTTTGGATTGGTTCAAGTTAGAGTGGAGTGAAAAAGAATAAGCTGTTCTGAACAGATCATTTAAAAATGTAGTGAGTTGAAATCTGCTGGTAGTACATGGTATGATCAGTGCGTCACCAGTCAGTCACTGCCACTCTGAGTTGGTCTTCTGAGGCCTGCCACTAGTACTGCAGTTCAAGCAGTAGCACTCCAATATCTTCCTGGCCTCCAGTGTTCTCTCTGATGACTAGCATCTGATGCAAATGCTATTGTGATTGTGATCATATCATTTAGATCCATTCTCATCTATGTTGTTTCTAGCAGGAACTTATCAGGAAAAAATCAGGTTGGCTACCAGGGCTACAGGAGCTATGGTAGCACTGGTAGCTAACCCCTTGCTATATAGACTATGTAGACACCCCATTTGCTACGGTAGCTTCCTGATTTGCTACAGACTGTTTACCAGGTTACTACAGATGTCTACAGGGTTACTATGAAAGTCTATGAAAACCTTCTTTTTGCAGGTTCACACAGCAGATGATGGACAATGAACAATATATTATCATTTGTACAATATTTACAATCATAATACTCTACAGTTGATTCTATGGTCGCCACAAGCACAGGGGAAGGGAGGAGTAGCATGACTGTCCCAGGGCAGTCCTTCCTTCTGGTGCCACCTTCCTGTTACAATTTTCCTTTATTCTTCCCCTATTTACACTGACTCATTTCCCTTTTGTAATCATCAGTCAGTGTAACTCCCCCATACATCATAATGATGCCATAAGGCAGGCTTTGCTTACTGATTATGTTCTCTGTTGTTCCATGACCTTCCATAGCCATGTAACATACCCAAACAGTTGCGCTACAGTAGCAAACACATAGAGTAGCATATAAGCATGTAACGTAGATAGCACAAGTCCTAAGCTTGTGCTCTTTGTTCATACAAGCCCATTATATGCATCCCACCAGCTACTGCATGCTCTAACTAGTCATCAGCTACTTCATCTTAACCAGACTCTACTGAAGAAGACACCATGTAATGGTGACATCAGGAAGCCCCTCTGTCAATCAACCCCATAGCTGACATCGGGAAGCCCCTCTGTCGATCACCCTATAGCCGATATCAGGAAGCCCCTCTGTTGATCACTTGCATAACTGTTGAGCTTAACACTTCCTACCTCATGGCACAGTCCAGGCAAGCAGAGAGCACCATGTCAAAGACGCCAAATGCCATGTGGGATACTACTTTGCTCACCAGACTGCTCCAATCACCGACCAACCAATGCTGCTGAAGAACATGTGCGTCCTGAGTCCATTGAGGTCGATGTGGTCATTGGGAAGACCTGGAAACCTGAGAAAGAAAGAAAACAATGGTCAGAGAACTCACAGTACATCTGCTTGGATACCTCTCATCTGCCCTCTAGCCCGATTCACAATCTATATCCAGCCCCACCAAGTAGGGATCTGGTCCCATCCATGATGCAGCCACCACCAGCCGCTTTGCCTTCATGGCTGGCAGTGTCACTCGGGCCACATGAGGATGCACAAGCTGGCATCACAGGGCCAGTCGTCAGGGCCAGCGTCGACCTAGCAACACCCATGTGAGGGCAAACAATACATCACAGGTGGATGGCAACATTGGCGATGACAGTGAGGGACGGTGGACAGGCATGGCAGTCGAGATTTGTGGGAGGTTTGGCTGGGCGCACTTGGACTTGGTTGCTGTGGGGTACGTTGCAGCCCGGCAGGTGTTCAGATGCACAACGGGTTGGGGACCGGACCATTCGGGGAGGTGAGACTCGGACTGCGGCTCGGCACGTGTGTCGACTGGCAGACGGGGCGGTATCCGAGTTGAAAGTGAAACTGGCTTCTGGATGACAGAAGGGACGTACTCCCCAATAGGGACAATGGAGCAGGCAAAGGCAGAGAATGCCATGCCCTTCACAACATTCTACTACCTCTGCCCTCTCCACGGCCCACACCTCCCTCACGATCAAGGGAGCTGCAGCTGCCAAGGGTACGTCAGCCTTCCTAGCTGTCACAAACATCCTACCGAGGCTGGGCCATTCCTCTTCTTAAATTTATAAACGTACTGAGTGGGATGCTCAGTTGCAGTGGTAGAAGTAAAGGAGAAAGGATATCAGTATAAACCAATGATATTTTGTAGGAGAAACCAGCCTCCTTATATACACGTATTGTGGTAATACTTTATATAATCTTAGTATTAAAGTTATACTTCTTATAGTTAAGCGGGCGTGAGTAACGTGATCAAGGTTAGCTCTGCTCCACTATGGCGTGATATTGCGTGATCATTACGTTATCTTGTTATAATCGTTTATTTATATTTAATACCTCTCTCCAAAAACACCTTCCCAGCCTGTGGTGCGGTTCAGCAAGCAGAGAGCACTGTGTCGACAAGGCCAAGCACCACACATGATACTACTCTGCTCACCTGACTGCACCATGAGCGCAGGTTTCTGGGGCGTGCCACGAGCTTGCGGCTGGCCTTCACAGTGAAGACGGCATTGATGCCCCCCATGACAGGGTGCACCAACACATCCCACTTGTGTGGAACGACTGCGGTGGGGTCGAGGAGCCTGTTCATGTCAATGATGGCAGCCTTGTTCATCCGGTGGAGGAAGGGCACATGGTGGGTCGGAAGTCGGTATGTGTGTGTGGCGACTGCAGACCAGTCGACGTTGGTGAAGAACAGGTGCGTCTGGGGTCCATCGAGGTCGACGTGGTTGTCTATGGTCATCCGGGTACACATCAAAGAGCCTTTGCAGGTGCTTTGCAGCCAAGTTGACGTCAAACTCCCTGGTACATACCATTCGCCATTGCACACCGCCTGTGTGAGCTCCCTGAGATCATGCTGGAGGAAAGGATGCTGGCCGAACAGCAACTCATGGAAGATGACCCCAACAGAGTAGATGTCAACTTCAAAGAAGTAATACTCACCATGATGCACCTCAGGTGCAATGTAACCTACCATCCAGCAACAGGACTGTGTCATAGGCAAATCAATGGCATCCGTAGAGTGTCACCATTGGTCCAAAGGTTTGGCCCACTGTTCCTGCACCTCGGACTTGTGGGCCATACCGAAGTCGCCGATGGTGATGTTCCCAATGGCATCGATGAGTATGTTCTCAGGCTTGAGATCATGGTGGATGATTTGAGCCTTGCAGAGCTGGGTGAGTGCCTCAATGAGCTGAGCCATGATGAAGAGGACATGGTCAGCCTTCATCCTAGAACCACACATAATCATCTTGTTGCACAGGGTGCCACCTCTGAGGTAGTCGGTGATAATGTAGAAGTTGTGCCTGTCGCAGAAGGTCCTGTGGAGTTGCATGAAGAAATAGACCCAGTGGTGGTCAATTGTTCAAGACAACTGTGGCAAGGTCTTGCATTGCCTGACTGGTGAGCCTTGAGTGGCAGATGACCTTGACCACAACAAACTTGCACTTTGCCATTGTCAAGGTCTGTGCAGATGCAGTGCCAGCAGTGAGGCTGTATAGTACCAAATTTAATTCCCACAGTTGTGTGTGCATATGGGATAGAAAAATTCTACTAAGTCCTTTCTGTTGCAGCACAGGTCACTGGTCTGTAGACTTGGCATTCCCTACCAATATTATTCCATTCTTGTTAATACATCTTGCTTCTCTGCCATTCAAATACAATTGTGCACCTCTATCCACACAAAAGACTACACTGCTCTCAAGATGTTTGTGGCCTTCAAGCTCAAGGCTGGCAGGTGCTGGCATCTCTGTGTCCGTTGCTGGGAGTATCACCAGCCCAAACGTCACCCACCACTGCTTCCTCTCCTTGCATCTTGACAGACCCACTGCCTTGATGAGCTCTACAAGAAGAAGCAGTGGACTGTCCTCCATTCTCTTCTCCACACCCATTGCTGGGATTACCACCAGCTCGACCACATGTGCAACCTCATTGTCATTGACAACAATGGTGTTGACAACCACATGCACTTGTGCAGGGGATGGTGTCGTGCAATTAGGTGGGGGGGGGGGGGGGGGGGTTGCAAGATCACAACCAGATACTGCATTTTACAAGCAACACATTGAGGATAGAGGTATGGGATATCACTGTCATGACAGAACTTGATGAATGGACATTGATAAATGGGGCCACTGTATGATATGTGTGTTACAGAAGTTTATTAGATATTCACTATTAGATTAGCCACTACAAATCATATAATGTTTTTTTTTGTGTGCTACATTGTGCCACAGTAGCCAGCCATTGTCTACAGTAGTGAGTGGTGTGCTACAGATGGCTAGTATAGGCGGCTACCACAAGAAAGGAAATGATTGGTGGGCTACAGGGATTTTCGTTTTTTCCTGATTCGGAGGTTGATCATTGTCAGTGCTCACGCACAGTGGCATTCTGCCATCATCTGAGCACAGCAAATCCCAGTGGGGTTGAATGCTGTTGTCATTAGTGTTTCCAAAGGGTGATTCATATATTTCACTAATCTTTTTCTATGATTGTGATTCACTTCCAATCCCAAATGTGAGCACCCATCAAATGTGCGGTCACTGATCCTATAGTATGTGGCTAAGATACAAAATCCTGCACAAATCTTGCAATAATTGTCATGCCCTGGTGGAGAAGTTCCTGTACATCAGCAGTGATGGTTGATCTCTTGGTTTAAAATTTACTGACCTTTTTCCTTTGTGAGTACATGAGATATATGAGAAATTCTGCTGCACTTTCTTCTCAATCTTCTCGATTATTTCACTCACAAGCAAGCAGTCAGTGCCAGTGTCTTCCTTCTCCACATCCATTGCACCCTCACTCCCTTCTGTCATGGCCAGGCAGTCCTCCTCCAGCTCCTCTGTCTGCTTTGTCTCACAGAGCTTCTGCAGTTGCACTGCCAATCACCACAGCACATATGATGCATCGTATAATGTGGCTCACATTGGATACAATATTCCAGTAGCCAGAATATTGGATATCCATTACCATGTATATCCGATGTGCAGATCAGCTGACTAAGTATATATGCAAATCAA
>JAKOPK010000557.1:0-15395 GCA_024195185.1 Coniferiporia weirii
CCCCCAAAGGGGGGGCCAAGACTAAACAACTACAGAGGCACCCATCACTGCACATCATACAGAACTGGGCAGGGTGCACACCCCCAAGGGGGCCAAGTGGGAAAATGCACCCTATTAAAGAAGTGAGGGAGGAAAAGAGGAAAGGGAGGGATACATATCACAACCATTGCCCATGACTACTAAAAGAGAGGAAAACTTATGGATGCTTAGAATTGGGGAAAGGGGGGGCTGCAAGTGCCATGTGGGAAACTGGACCTGGGGGCCAAGGAAATCGAAAGGCGGTCACAAATCAGAGGGAAAGGGAGGAGCATTACCTGCAAGCTCCAAAAGAGCCGGGTCCATGTCCTGTGTCTGAGGTCCGAGGTATCGATGCACACATTCCCATAGAACATTGAGGTCAAAGTCCACACTGGAGGTGGGCAGACTGTCCAGATCCATGGCAGCAAAAGCCAGCCAGATGGACCCCACAGTGTGATCTGAGATGCGGTTAAGGTGTCCCATCGTGCATAGCCAATGCTGAAGGACAGGGAGGAGGGTTTTGTCTGCCCACTTGCTGTGGTGGGCCGGAGGGGGGCAATTGGCTGGCCAGACTCGTGGTATCCACACCTGGAATGCATTGCAGCCACCTAGGATGTGGGTGGTCAACTGGATGGGCCATGGGGAATGGTTGTGCCATCTGCAGTAGGGGATCAGGCCATGCACATGCCGGTAGACTGAGTCAAAGCTCAGCCAGTATCCCCTGTAGGGACCAGCATGGCAGAGGACCTGGCCAACTGCAGATAGCTCACAGCAAGGGTGATCCATGAAGAGCATGAGGAGCTTGCGTGGGGTACAAGTGGGTGGGCCGCTGACTGCGAGGTACTTGTCGGCTGTTGAGGCAAGTGGGTGAGCCAGTTGATGGGACCAGCGCGCACATGCAATGAGAGTGGACTGCTCCTTGAGAGCGGAGATAGAGGGGGCGAGGGAAGATGGTGGCAAATCTGTTGCAGCTTTTGCTTTGGCGTCTGCCCACTTGTTGCCAATGATGTCTGAGTGGCCAGGGCACCAGGCGAAGTGGACAGTGAGGCCAGGGTAGGAGTCAAGCAGTGTTTGCATGCCTGCCTTCCAGGTGGGGAGGAGTTGGGCCCCCGAGGCAGAGGGCCAAGTGTGGAAGAGGTTGATGGCTGTGAGCGAGTCGGACATGAAGTGGATGTCTGAAACTCTGCTCAGCTCTACATGGAGGTGGGATGCTGCCCATCCAGGGGCACTGGCGAGTGAGAAAATTTCAGTGTTGGTGGTGGTGGCAATGGAGGGGGAGGCTAGGCAGTGGAATCCAAGTTTGGTGGTGCCACACATGGCACAGATGGCAGACCCCGAGTCCATACCGATGCGAGAGCCATCAGTGAAGACCTGGAGCAAGGTGGGGGTGCATCGTTCCCGAGCTTGAATGACGAAGGCATGTCAGACCTCGGAGGGAACAGGGATGGGGGGGACTTCAAATTTGATCTGGCCCTGCCCAAAAGTGAGGGGATCTGTCCAAGGGGGGTGCATGTACACTGGGACCTGTTGGACACAGGGGACATGGGCCTGCAGAGAATGGGAAAAAGGGAGGTTAGTGCTGTCATGAAAGTGGTGGCGGCCTACTGAGTGGGGGGTGTGCCAAAGGTGCAGGGCATGGCCGGTCTTTAAATACTCGAAGTAAGCAAAGAAAGGGGGAGTAGAGCAAAGAAAGTTTGTGGAGAGGGGGGAGGCACCTTTGTAGATGCCAAGTATCCAGTGGCATGCAGTGTTTTGCACTGCTTGTAGCTGGTTTACCAAGGTTTTTCGAGAGCAACCATGGTACCAGACGGGCGAGCCCCATGCAAGCATGGTGCGGATGCAGGCTGAGTAGAGTTGGTGCAGGAGGAGTGCCGAGATACCGCGTTTGGTATTGCCAAGAATGCAGAGGGCGGCCAGGGTAGAGAGGCCCTTGGAGCGCATGCATTCCACGTGGGTCTTGAAGGAGAGACTGGGATCCCACCAGATCCCCAGCCATTGTAGGGGGTTAGTGGGTTTGATGATGGTGGTGGGCATAATTTGAATCCCAGCGGTGCACCAGTTGTCATAACCTATGGTGCGCCGGGGTGGATGGAAGTGGAGGGCCTCTGTCTTTGTGGCTTCGATGTTGAGACTGAGTTGGAGGAAGTTGCCATTGAGTTGTTGGTATGCGAGGGCCAGGGTGTTGCAGTTGGTTGTGATGTCGGGGCCGACACACATGATGAGGTGGTCATCCACATATGCAAGCAGATTGCAGCCTGGTTGATGGAAGTGCCAGATAGCAAGGCCTGCAAAGATGGTTGACAAGATGGGGGAGACCGGGGAGCCTTGCAGTGTGCCCAAGTCAGGTTTGGGGGCGGTAGGCAGGGTTGTCCCATCGAAGGAGATAGAGATGCTCTGGCCCATCATAAATGAGAGGCACCAGTCTGCCATATTAAGTGGGCAGCCCATCGACACGAGTTGCTGGTGGAGGAGGGTCAGGTGCACAGAGTCGAAGAATCCCTGAATGTCCACTGTGAGGATGGAGCACACTAGGCCCTTTGAGTCTGCACACTCGGCGATCTGTAGGAGGTGTTGTGTGGTGGAAGAGGTTGAGCACTGTGAGTGAGTCTGACATGAAGACAAGGTCAGAGACATGTGTGAGTGACTCACAGAGGTGGTGCACGGCCCAGCCAGGGGCAATGCTGAGGGAAAATTGTTCGGCATCTGTGGCAGTGGCACACAGGGGTGAGGTCAGCCGGTGGGAGTGAAGCCAGTGCGGCCCATGCATGGTGACAATAGTGGAGCCAGCCTTCTGGCCGAGGCAGGAGCCATCAGTGAAGACTTGGAGAGTGGCTGGTGTGCACAGTTCCCAAGCTCGATGGACAAAGTCTGTCCAGACCTCGGAGGGAACTGGCATGGGGGGGATGGAGAAGTTGATCTGGCCCTGCCCGAAGGCAAGGGGGTCGACCCAGGGGGTGTGTGTGTATGCTGGGACCTGTTGGACACGAGGGACATGGGCCTGCAGAGAAAGGGAGAAAGGGGTGTTAGTGCGCAGTAGATAACGATGGCGGCCGATAGAGTGAGGGGTGTGCCAAAGGCACAGGGCATGGTTAGTCTTTAAATATTCAAAATATGCAAAGAAGGGGGGAAGGGAACAAAGAAAGTTAGTGGATAATGGAGATGTGCCCTTGTAGACACCTAGAATCCACTGGCAGGCAGTGTTTTGAACAGCCTGCAGATGATTCACTAAGGTTTCTGGGACCGGCCATGGTACCAGGCTGGTGCACCCCATGCAAGCACAGTGCGTACACAAGACGAGTACAATTGTCAGAGGTGGAGGGCCAAGATGCTGTGCTCAGTGTTGCCGAGTATGCGGAGGGTGGCGAGTGTCGAAAGGCCTTTGGAGCACATATGCTCCACATGGGGTTTGAAAGAGAGGCCTGGATCCCACCAAATCCCCAACCAACAGAGGGGGATGGAGGGCCAAATGAGGGTGTGGTCATCTATTTTAATCCCCATTGTGTCCCAGCCATGATAGCCAACTTTATGACAGGGTGGGTGGAAGTGGAGGGCCTCAGTTTTGGCAGCCTCGATGTTGAGTCCAAGCTGGTGAAAGAGGCTGTTGAGGTGGCAGTAAGTGTCAGCAAGTGTCTTGCAGTTAGCGGTGACCAATTTGCTGACACAAATGATAAGGTGGTCATCAACATATGCAAGGAGTTTGCAGCTGTGCCACTGGAAGCGGTGTAGGACAAGGCCCACAAAAATTGTCGACAGGATGGGTGAGGCCGGGGAACCCTGGGGGGTGCCGAGGTTGGGTTTGGGTGACATTGGGGTGGTAGTGCCATCAAAGGAGATGGCAACTTTCTGACCCATCATGAACAAGAGGCACCAGTCCACCATGTTAGGTGGACAGCCCATTGTCAGTAGCTGCTGGTGAAGGAGTTGGGGGTGCACCAAATCGAAGAAGCCCTGAATGTCTACTGTGAGGATAGAGCAGACCTGGCCCATCGAGTGGGCACCCTCCATGAGCTGTAAAAGGTGCTGGGTGGCATCATAGACAGAGTGTCCTTGACAGCCACCATACTGGTTAGGTGGCAGCCAGTTTTTTTATTTTATTTTTATTTTTTATTATTCCTTCAGAATTATCTAATACAAGGTTGCCCCCCCGAAGGGGGGGCCAAGACTAAACAACTACAGAGGCGCCTGTCACTGCACATCATACAGAACTGGGCGGGGTGCGCGCCCCAGGGGGCCAAGTGAGAAAATGCGCCCTATTAAAGAGGGGGAAAGAGAGGAGGAAAGGGAGGGATACATGTCACAACCATTGCCCATAACTAATAAAAGAGAGGAACTGAGGGACATTTAGAAATGGAAGGGGGGGTGGCAGCGAGAGCCAGGCAGAAACCGATAAGGAAACCGAAAGGCAGTCGCTAGTCAGAGGGAAAGGAGGGAGCATTACCTGCAAGCTCCAAAAGAGCTGGGTCCGTGTCCTGTGTCCTGTGTCCGAGGTATCGATGCACATAGTCCTGTAGAACGTTGAGGTCGAAGTCCACGCCGGAGGTGGGTAGGCCGTCCAGATCCATGGTGGCGAAAGCCAGCCGGATGGACCCCACAGTACGGTCTGAAATGCGGTTAAGGTGTCCAGTCGTGTGCAGCCAGCGCCAGAGGACGGGGAGGAGGTTTTCATCTGCCCACTCGGAGTGGTGGGCTGGGGGGGGGCAGTTAGCCGGCCAGACTCGTGGGATCCACGCCTGGAATGCGTCGCAGCCACCTAGAATGTGGGCGGTCGACTGGACGGGCCATGGGGGGTGGTTGTGCCATCGGCAGTAGGGAATCAGGCTGTGTACACGTTGGTAGGCTGAGTCAAAGCTCAGCCAGTAACCCCCATAGGGACCGGCACGACAGAGGATCTGGGCTACTGCTGACAGCTCACAGTGAGGGTGGTCCACAAAAAGTGTGAGCAGCTTTCGCGGGGTACAGGTGGGGGGACCGGACACTGCCAAGTACTTGTCAGCAGTTGATGCGAGAGGTCGTGCCAGTTGGTGAGACCAGCACGCCCGCACAATTAGCGTGGACTGCTCCTTGAGTGCGGAGATGGAGGGGGCTAGTGAGGATGGTGGCAAATCTGTGGCTGCCTTTGCCTCGGCATCGGCCCATTCGTTGCCTGGGATGTCCGAGTGACCGGGACACCATGCGAAGTGGACGGTGAGGCCGGGGAATGAATCAAGCAGCGTTTGCATGCCAGCCTTCCAGGTGGGGAGAAGCTGAGCCCTGGAGGCAGAGGGCCAGGTTCAGAAGAGGTTGATGGCCGTGAGGGAGTCAGACATGAAGTGGATATCCAAAACTTCCATCAGGTGGTCATGAAGGTGGGTGGCCGCCCACCCTGGAGCACTGGCGAGTGAGAAGATCTCGGCGTCCGTGGCGGTGGCGACAGTGGGGGATGCTAGGCGGCAGGACCCTAGTCTGCGGGAGCCGCACATAGCGCAGATGGCGGACCCCGAGTCAGTGCCAATGCATGAACCATCGGTGAAGACCTGGAGTGAGGAGGGGGTGCACCGTTCCCAAGCTTGAACGACGAAAGCTTGTCGGACCTCGGAGGGAACAGGGATGGGGGGGACTTCGAAATTGATCCGACCTTGCCCAAAGGCAAGGGGGTCCGTCCATGGGGGGTGCGTATACACTGGGACTTGCTGGACACGTGGGACATGGACCTGCAAAGAATGGGAGAAGGGAAGGTTAGCGTGGTCACAATAGCAACAACAGCCCACAGAATGGGGGGTGCACCATAGGTGCAGGGCATGGCCGGTCTTTAGATACTCGAAGTAAGCAAAGAATGGAGGAGTAGAGCAGAGAAAATTAGTAGAGAGGGGGGATGCGCCTTTGTAGACGCCTAAAATCCATCGGCAGGCAGTGTTTTGGACTGCCTGTAGATGATTGACCAGGGTTTTTTGGGATCTGCCATGGTACCAGACAGGTGAGCCCCATGTGAGCATGGTGCGTACGCAGGCTGAGTAGAGTTGGCAGAGGAGGAGGGCCGAGATGCCGCATTCAGTGTTACCGAGGATGCAGAGGGCGGCAAGGGTGGAGAGGCCCTTGGAGCGCATGTGCTCAACATGGGCTTTGAAGGAGAGACCAGGATCCCACCAGATCCCGAGCCATCGCAGGGGGTTAGTGGGTTTGATAGTGGTGGTGGGCGTGATTTGGATACCGGTGGTCCACCAGTTGTCGTAACCTCTGGTGCATCGGGGTGGGTGAAAGTGGAGGGCCTCTGTCTTTGTGGCTTCAATGTTGAGACCTAGCTGGAGGAAGTGGCCATCGAGTTGGCGGTATGCTGCAGCCAGGGTGTCGCAGTTGGATGCGATGTTGGGGCCGGTGCAAACGATGAGGTGATCGTCCACGTAAGCGAGAAGGTTGCACCCTGGCTGCTGGAAGCGCCGGAGTGCAAGTCCTGCGAATATGGTCAATAGGATGGGGGAGACTGGGGAGCCCTGTGGGGTGCCGAGGTCGGGTTTGGGGGCGGTGGGTAGGGTAGTCCCGTCGAATGAGATGGAGATGCTCCGTCCCGTCATGAAAGATAGGCACCAGTCTGCCATATTGAGTGGACAGCCCATCGACACGAGTTGCTGGTGGAGGAGGGTTGGGTGTACCGAGTCGAAGAATCCTTGGATGTCCACCACGAGGATGGAACACACAAGGCCTTTCGAGTGGGCGCGCTCAACAATCTGTAAAAGGTGTTGGGAGGCATTGTAGACCGAATGGCCTTGATGCCCCCCGTATTGGTTAGGGGGCAGCCAGTCTTCCTCGTTGGTGAGGAACTGGAGCCGGTTAGCAATAATTTTTTCCAGGAGCTTTCCCAAGGTTTCCTCGAGGGTGATGGGGCAGTAGGAGCACGGTGAGAATGGGTCCTTCTTGTTCGGCTTCCTGAGCATAACCACTTTTGCTGCCCGCCAGCACTTGGGGTGGTGCCCCAAGCGCAGACAGTCGTTGAAAAGGGTGAGAACCTCCATGGGATAGTGCATAATCACCCATTTTAAGGGGTGATAGCTAATCCCGGAGGGCCCTGGGGCTGACAAGTTGGAGGTGCCAGAGAGCGCCGTCTCAAGCTCGGAGGCAAGAAGAGGCAGCGCCAGTGGAGGGGGTGCAGGTGCAGGTGGGAGGCCCGCATCTGGGATGGGTGGGGGGTCTTTGAAGAATGTGGATCGAAATAACTCACCTTTTTCTTCTTCGGATTGGGTGAAGGTGCCATCCCCCCAGCAGAGGGAAGGGACTTGGGTGGGGTGGACCCCCAATCCATGTTTGGCCCAGGACCAAATATTTGTCGGGTTGGCCTCCTTGGCCTGGTCGGAGTAATAGGTTCGCTTGGCTGCGCGTACGCCTCTTTTGAAGGCTTGGCAAGTGCTGGAGCAGGTGAGGGCAGAGGGTGCTGTGCCAATTGCTTTGAGAAGTGCGGCACAGTGGGGGGTCCACCATGCGACTTCGGTTTTCTTTGGCTTTGCAATCGAGGTGAATGGGGCGAGGGCATCCTCCATGGCTTTCACCACAGCAGCTGCTTTGAGGTCCAAGGAGGCGGTGTCGTGAACCAGGATTCGAAATGCCTGGTCGAGGGCAGGGTAAGCGAGTTCGGACCACTCTGTGAAGTCCTCCGTGGTGAGGCGTCGGGTTCTTGGAATGGGCGGTGGGGCAGAGGTCGGGATGGCCCACTGTAGGCAGGTGTGGTCGGAGAGTGGGGTGTATGCGTACTCGAATGTGTCCAGGATCGAGTTGACGTCTAGTGAGGAGGGAGCCCAGACCATATCTATGGGGCATCGTCTGATTCCGTCACATGGATGGGAGTCGGAGTCTGGGTCGTGGGCAGGTTCAAGGCCATTCGCATGGAAGAAGTCATCCAAGGGTTGGGCCTTGAGGACTTCCATGCGATTGGCGTGAAGGTTGGACCACGAGTGGTGACGATGGTTGAAGTCGCCACACACTGTGAGGGTAGCTGCGAGTTCCATGGGGAGACTAAATAGGAAAGACTCACCAGGGTACTGAGGGGGGGCGCCTTCCCTGTCTGCTGGGGTCATACCGTAGTAATTGCAGATGCGGACAGTTTGGTGGGAGCGGACCTCGACTGTCAGTACATCGGTGCCGCTGGTAGTGGTTCCTAGAACGGACCATGAAGAGGCAGGAAGAGCACGCGATACATATGTTACAATGCATGGGCGTGTGTCGGGCGGGAGGATGGGTACATAGCCGGGAATAGATGGAATGTTGGGGACCACCGAGCCAGTTGGATCTGTAAGAGAGGGTTGAATGCCGATTTGATACCAGGGGGGTTCCTGGATCAGTAATAGGTGTGGGGGGGCGGGGTCACTCGAGAGGGTCAGGAGTAAGGAGTGGATAGCCGCCAATGACCATGCAGCATTCCACTGTAGCACACGAAGTTGTGCACTCGTAATTCCATCTCGAGTTCCTGAATCTGGGCCTCATGTAGGCCATCGAGAATACCGTGGAAGCGGCATTTACGAGGGCATGCAGGGTCGGTGGCGGGGTGGTCCCCATTGCAGTTGCAGCAATGGCGGGGGTGGGGGCAGGTGTCGTCGGCTATGGCCTCTGAGGTGCAGTCAGTGCATGACTTCTGGTGGTTACAGGTGAGGTGCTGTCCAGCGCATTTGGCGCAGATGGCGGGGGCACGGCATCCTGCTGTTCCATGGCCAAGCACTTGGCAGTGCTCGCACTGGGTGAGACCCTGGCAGATTGGTGGGACAGAGAGTCGGAGGGCGGTTCCGAAAAGCCAGACCCGTGGGCGCTTGAGGAGGCACATGTGGATGGAGCCATTGATGTCGACAAAGGTGAAGGAGACTGGGCACGTGTCCAGGCCGGAGAGACGCTCTCCATCTGCAATCGTGAAGTGGGGCTCCACCACGAATTCCAGATTCTTGAGAATGGGGTTCTGCACGAGCTCGGCCTTGAGGGCCTTTGCAGAGAAGGGGCGGGCTGTGGGGCTGAAGACATCCCTTGTGGGCACCCGTGAGATGCAGAGGGAAGCCTGGGGTCGGACGCAGGAGGCAGAAAGGGCCAGGGTGGTTGGAAGGTGTGTACTGGCTGTGCACCACTTGTCCCTCATGAATCAGGTGAACGCCTCTGCATGTCAGTCAATGATTGACTCGGTGGAGGGAGAGGCGGATGATGGGCACTGTGCGAAAACGGTCACGATATGTCCCTTCACATTGAACATGCAGGACAGTACCATGACCTGGTCAGCGGTTGGGAGTGAGCAGAAGAACTCACGGGCGGTCTGGGTCAGTGATGCCCCAGATTTCCATGTGGTTGCCACAAGGAGGAAGTCGCCAGCATTAAGAACCAGGGTGGGGTCCTTAGCATACATCTTTGGGGGTGGGGGCAGCTGATGTGAACCCTTCTTCTTCTTTTTGTCACCTGCTGGGGTTTGAGGGGCCCCCCCTGAGGGTTGCTGTGCAGCTGGTTGGGCCGCGGCCTGGGCGTAGGAGGTGGGGGCCTGGGTGGGAGGTGCTGAGGCCATGGGGGTGGGCAGGGTCGTTCCAGCAGTTGTTGCCGGTGCTCGAGGGGCTTGTTGGGGCCTTGGAGCTGGTCGGTTGGCCAGTGAGGAGACCTGTCGGGCAAGGTTTCCAATGTCGGAGGTGAGTTTGGTGACAGCATCGGCCATCGCCTTCATCTCTCAGGAGGGGGGGGGGTTGCCAGTGCCGGTCTTGGGGCGGCCTGTGCAAATGGGTAAGGGAGGGCCTCACAATTGTGGTCCTCTAGGAAACGGTGGTAAGACATGCCCACGTTGAGCATGGCGACATGGTTGATGGGGTGAGCATCCCTCTCCCACTGAAGGTCGGAGAGCACCATGTGGGCTAGGGCAGTTACCTTACCTAGAAAACCCAATGCTTGAAGTTCCACCGATTGGGGGGTGGATGAGTCCACTCTGTCGAGGTTGACAAAGCACCCATGGAAGGCGACTATCACCTCTGCCAGGATCTCCTGGGACCTCGTAAGGTTGCCTGGGCATCTCCTGGGGGCGAGGGGGGTGAGGATGTCCACTGAACGTTTGCCTGTCTGGGACTCCGGGGTGTGGGGGCCGTCTTGCTCCATGGCCGCGATTTCGGAGTCATAGTCATGTCTTTTGGGTTGGCCTGTCGAGTACAGCGAGGGCCCACCTTCTGAGGAGATGGAGAGGGGTTGGTAGAGCTCGAAAGCCGTGCCCAGGGGGGTGGCTAGGGGCTGGTGGGAGGGGGACACTGGTGTGGACACTGGGCGTGGTCCGGAAAGGGGGCCCATTGGCGACGACAACCGGCCTGGCAGGCGGCATCGGAAGCAAGCGAGCAGGTTGTGTTGGGTTTTGGTGGAGGCGGGGGGCGATTGTAGCCACTGGACGACATAGGGGAGTCTTAGCTGTGCACTACTATGTAGATGGTGGTGGTTACTGGTCAAGAGGGATGTAGGTGGCAGCCAGTCCTCCTCATTAGCAAGGAACTGGAGCCGGTTAGTGATCATCTTCTCAAGGAGCTTGCCCAATGTCTCCTCAAGTGTGATGGGGTGGTAAGAGCAGGGAGAGAAAGGGTCCTTCTTGTTTGGCTTCTGGAGCATGACAACTTTTGCCACCTGCCAACACTCAGGGTGGTGCCCCAAGTGGAGACAGTTGTTGAAAAGCATTAGAATCTCATCAGGAAATGCAGCAATCACCCATTTGAGTGGTTGATAGCCGATTCCCAATGGCCCTGGGGCCAACAAGTTGGAAGTACCAGCCAGTGTGTCCATCAGCTCCAGCATGAGGAGAGGCGGTGCTCTGGGGGAGGGGGGGGGAAGGGGGCCTAGGCCCGCATCTGGGAGGGGGGGGGGGCTCTTGGAAATAAGTGGTGCAAAACAACTCACCTTTCTCCTCATCCAACTGGGTGAAGGAGCCATCTGCATGTTTAAGTGAGGGGACCTGAGTGGGGCATGTGCCTAGGCTGCATTTGGCCCAGGCCCAGATGTTGGAGGGGTTGGCCTCCACCGCCTGATCTGAGTAGTAGGTTCACTTTGCTGCCCTAACCCCTCGCTTAAAAGCTTGGCATGCAGTGGCTTGCAGTCAGTTGGTGGGGGTGGTGTCAATAGCCTTGAGCATCTCTCTTGTCCTCTTACCACCACCATCTATGGATGCCGCTCTAGCTCTGGGGGTCAGAAGTCACAGCAACCCACACTCAGACCCAGTCAACACCTGGGGGGTTGTGAGAGGGGGATCCGACTGACACATCAGCCACATCAGCGTGTTGTTCTACTGGTCATCATCATCATGCAGTGGGAGATGGGTGCCTTTAGTGCCTGCTGGAGGGACTGGGATCAGTTGTTAACATCCCATTGGACTGGGTGACTCAGTGAGGATGATCCCTATTCACATCTGCATGGCTCTCTTGGGCCCCGGCTTCTCCCATCCTCTCAACAATTTTTGTGGGCCTTGTCCTGTGCCGCTTTCAGTGGCGTGGCTGCAAACTCCTCACATACATCAATGACCATCTCATTGTATGTGTCAGCTCCTCCATCTCTGCCAACTGCAAAACCTTGGCCGACGCATACTGCCATCTCAATGGCCTCTTCAACTGGCTTGGTCTCAACATTGAGGCCGCCAAGACCGAGGCCCTCCACTTTCACCCACCCCATTGCAAGACCGGCTACCATGGCTGGGACACGATGGGGATTCAAATTGACAACCACACCCTTGTGTGGCCCTCCATCCCTCTGCATTGGCTGGGGATCTGGTGGGATCCAGGCCTTTCCTTCAAACCACACATCGAGTGCATGCACTCCAAGGCCCTCTCCACACTCGCTGCTCTCCACATACTTGGCAACACCGAATGCAGTATTTTGGCCCTCCACCTGCAACAACTATACTCGGCATGTGTATGCACCGTGCTTGCATGGGGCGCACCCATTTGGTATCATGGTTGGTCCCAAAAAACTTTAGTGAATCATCTGCAGGCTGTTCAAAACACCACTTGCCGGTGGATTCTAGGTGTCTACAAGGGCACATCTCCATTTTCTACTAATTTCTTATGTTCCCTTCCCCCTTTCTCTGCGTATTTTGAATATTTAAAGACTAACCATGCCCTGCACCTTTGGCGCACCCCCCACTCAATTGGCCATCGCTGTTATCTGCCGTGTGCTAACATCCCTTTTTCCCTTTCTCTGCAGGCCTGTGTCCCTCATGTCCAACAGGTCCCAGCATACACACACCCCCCATGGATTGACCCGCTTGCCTTCAGGCATGGCCAGATCAGCTTCTCTGTCCCCCCCAGTTCTGGTTCCCTCTGAGGTCCGGATGGAATTTGTCCATCGAGCTTGGGAACTGTGCATGCCCCTCACTCTCCAAGTCTTCACTGATGGTTCACGCCTCGGGCAGAAGGCTGGTTCCGCTATTGTCGCCATGAGTGGGCCATACCGGCTCTGCTCCCATCGGCTGACCTCCCCCTTGTGTGCCACGGCCACTGATGCCAAACAATTCTCACTCGGCATCGCTCCTGGCTGGGCCGCACACCATCTATGTGAACAGCTGGTGCACATCACCAACATTGTCTTCATGTTGGACTTGCTCACCACACTCAACCTTTACAAGCACTGGCCCTCCGCCTCGGGGGCCAACCTCCTACCCCTCTGGAAGTCGGGCATTCAAATGCTGCTGGACTCCTTCCCCCAGCTCAACATTCACTTCACGTGGTCCCCTGGTCATGAGGACATCATGGGTAATGAATGGGCCGATAAGGAAGCCAAGGTGGCCACTTTACTGCCACCCTCTAACCTCCCTCCCTCTATCTCCACACTGAAGGAACAGGTGACCCTCACGGCCCGCAAGCACTGGTCCCTCCAACTCACCCACCCCCTTGCCTCCACCACTGACAAGTACTTAGCAGTCATGGGCCCCCCTACTCGGATGCCCAGGAAGCTTCTCACTCTCCTGGTTGACCACCCCCACCATGAGCTCTCTGCAGTAGCTCAGGTTCCCTGCTGTGCTGGTCCCTACAGGGGTTACTGGTTGAGCTTTGACTCAGCCTACCACCACACACATGGCCTGATATCATACTGCCGGTGGCACAACCATCCACCCTGGCCGACGCAATCCACTGCGCACATCCTGGGCAGCTGTGAGTTGTTCATGCACTGGATTCCCCACATCTGGCCTAGGCAGCAACCCCCCCCTGTCCACCATTCTGAATGGGCAGATGAAGACCTTATCCTGGTCCTGCGATGCTGGCTGCATCTGACAGGACACCTTAACTGCATCTCGGACTGTACCGTGGGGGCCATTCATTTGGCGTTCGCTGCCATGGCTCTGGATGGCCTCCCCACCACCGATGGATTGAACATGGACACCCTCTGGGACTACGTGCATCGCTACCTCGGACCTCAGACACAGGACACAGACCTGGCTCTCTTGGAGCTCTCAGGTAATGCTCCCCCCTTTCCCTCTGATTTGTGAGTGCCTTTTGAATTCCACATGGTTTCTCATATGGCACTCACACCTCCCCCTTCACATTTCTTAGACTACTCCAAAGTTTTCCTTTCTTTTACTAGTTAGGGCATGGTGTTGTGATATGTAAACCTCCCTTCCCTCTCTCTCCTCCCTTCCTTAATAGGGCGCATTTTCCACTAGCCCCCCTTAGGGGGATGTGCCCTGCCCAGTTTTGTGCAATGTGCGATGACAGGCGCCTCTGTAGTTGTTTAGTCATGGCCCCCCCTTTGGGGGGGCAGATGTATTAGATAATTCTACAGGAATAACAAAAAAAAAAAAAAGTCGATAGCCTTGAGGAGGTCACCACTGGATGGCATCCACCATGGGACCTCAGTCCTTGATGGCCAAGCAAGGGTGGTGAAAGGTTGAAGAGCAGCCTCCATGGCATGGACCACAGCTGCTGCTTTGGCATCCAAGAGGAAGGGATCTGTTGTCGGGAGTTTAAAGGCCTTGATGAGGGCCAGAAAGGCAATCTCCATCCACTCCCCATAATCATCATTGGTAAGATGACAAGTTCTGGGGATGCCGAGATATTTTCACTCACTGGCACTCCAGGATGGGCAGCCACCCACCTTCAAGACGACCTGACGCATGTCACAGACATCCACTTTATGTCCGACTCACTCATGGCCCTAAACCTTTTCCACACTTGGCCCTCTGCCTCGGGGACCCAGCTCCTCCCCACTTGGAGAGTGGGAATGCAGATGCTGCTCAATTCACATCCTGGCCTCACCATCCACTTTGCCTGGTGCCCCGGTCACTCAGACATTGCAGGCAATGAGTGGGCTGATGCTGAAGCAAAAGCAGCTACAGATTTGCTACCCTTTTTTTTTTTTTTGATTATTCCTGCAGAATTATCTAATACATGTGCCCCCCCCAAAGGGGGGGCCAAGACTAAACAACTACGGAGGTGCCTGTCACTGCACATCATACAGAACTGGGTGGGGTGTGCACCCCCAGGGGGGCCTAGTGAGAAAATGTGTCCTATTAAAGAGTGGAGGGAAAGGAGAGGAGGAAAGGGAGGGATACATATCATGACCATTGCCCATAACTAATGAAAGAGAGGAAAACTTATGGACACTTAGAAATGGAAGGGGGGGTGGCAGCGAGAGCCAGGCAGAAACTGATAAGGGAAACTGAAAGTCAATCACTAGTCAGAGGGAAAGGGAGGAGCATTACCTGCAAGCTCCAAAAGAGCTGGGTCCACATCCTGTGTCCTAGGTCCAAGGTATTGACACATGTAGTCCTGTAGAACATTGAGGTCGAAGTCTGTGCCAGAGGTGGGTAGACCATCCAGATCCATGGCGGCAAAAGCCAGCCATATGGACCCCGCAGTGCAGTCTGATATGCAGTTGAGGTGTCCTGTAATGCACAGCCAGCACCTGAGGATGGGGAGGAGGATTTACAGATTTGCCACCATCCTCCCTCACCCCCTCCATCTCTGCCCTCAAGGAGCAGTCTACACTTGTTGCCTGTGCACACTGGTCACACCAACTGGCTTGCCCTCTTGCATCAATGGCCAACAAGTACCTTGCAGTTAGTGGCCCCCCCACCCAGACTCCGTGGAAGCTTCTCACCCTCTTTGTGGACCACCCCTGCTGAGAGCTGTCTGCAGTAGCCCAGATCCACCCATCCAGTCGACCACCCACATTCTTGGTGGCTGCAATTCTTTCCAGGCATGGATACCATGAGTCTGGCCAGCCAATCACCTCCCTCTGGCCCACCATAGTGAGTGGGCAGATGAAGCCCTCCTCCCCATCCTTTGGTGCTGGTTGTGTGCGACAGGACACCTTAACCACATCTCAGATCATACCATGGGTGTTAGATTTGACCCAGTGAGGGATCTAATCAAGTGTTAACAGATTTGCAATTGTGTAACTAGCAAGTTAGAAAGTTGGTTAAGTGTTCTAGC
>JAKOPK010000559.1:0-15131 GCA_024195185.1 Coniferiporia weirii
TGCATTCAATCTCCTTACCAGGTGTTCGATGATGGCTCCTTCAGTGAAGAAACGACATTCCAATTGACCGATTGGACGGCGCATATCCCGAAGGAGGTGCTCGCGAAGAACTTCCAGCTCGATGCCTCTGCTTTCGACCACATTCCATCCAAGGAGCTGTATATCTTCCCTGCGGGTAAGCAGTGTAGCATCAATTACGAAAGCGGTTTCTAACGAAGACTATGCAGTTCCCCCGCTGGATGATGAAGAGGCGCCAGAGGGCGCTGCAGGTATCGTTCCTCACCCTTTCACATACAAGCTTTCAAAGGCGCCTGCGACACCTCTATCGGGCGGTTCAATGAAAATATTCGATCCAAGTGTGTTTGAAATCGCCACCAAAATTGTCGGAGTTCTGGTTACAGTAGAACCTGGGGCGATGAGGTGCGTATAATATCTGTGAACCTTGGCCACGTGACTCATAAGCGCATAAGGGAGCTTCATGTGAATGAGGGTTTAATTAAAATGCAGTTTCTTTCTTTCTGACGACGATTACAGTGGCACCCTACTCAACCCGAATGGGATTACATTTTGTATGGTCTTGCTTGTCTTTATCGTTCGCTAATAACTAAAATCCTTTAGAACTGGCCAAGGCCGCATGACCATCTTCGCTGCTTCCTCGACCGCCAATACCTACGACTACCGCGTACGCCCTCTGTTTACTACCCTCTTATAATAGCAGAACTGATACGTTGATATATAGGCCGGTGATATTGGTTTGCGCCCCTCTTCTCATGTCAAGAAACTTGTTCTAATTTCGTAACGATCCAAGGCTACGTTCCTCCTGCGTACGGGCACTACATGGAGAATACAGGCAACACTACGCTAAAATATTTAGAGCTCTATAACTCTGGTAAATCTGTGGACTTTCCTGTGACAAAAGCGCCGTATCACTGAATGCGAGTCTGCCTATACTTTATAGATGTGGTCGAGGATATCAGCTTGCAGCAGTGGCTTGCGCTTACTCCTCCTGCGCTCGTCAAGGCTCACCTGGGCCTCGATGACGCGTCAATTAGACACCTCAACAAGACGAAGCAGTATGTTGTTGGACAAAGCTCTAAGCAGACGATTCTCCAGGATACCCAAGCATAGTTGGATATGATGGGAATGAATGCGGACACGATACCCTTGACATTTTATTATAGTGGCACGCAAGAGACCCGAGGTACAAGTTAAGTTAGGCTTTTGGATTTAAGCGGGGTGAATACTTTTTTTAAGCCACGATGTAGTCGATACGACCGAATAGCATGTTTGTCGATTTCCTTCAAGTTTTTATGTCTCCTCGATTTGGTACGGCTGTTCTTGCTCCTTCTGAGAAATGAGGTCGAACTGCAAGGATCGCGCTGACGTAAGTAAATGCGCGCTTCGTGCCTGAGCTTCTGCTATCACATTACCAATATGATGTAACCATGATTAAACAGGTGAGTTCCCCACAGTAGTAAGGGTAGCGAAGTCTTTATCCCACTTCTCATACTTCAGGCTCTATCCGAGTTCTTAGAAAAATAGATATTAGTGATATTACTGAATTAAATTATTGGGTTAAATGAACAGGACAAGAATACTGTACTTACATGAAAAGAAGAAAAAGAAATCTGTACATCATTGAAAGTGTAGCAATATACAAAAAAGATATATATATGGCTGGATAATTTACTCATGATTATCCTAAAGTTACAATTGCTATGGGAGGGCGCCAGTCAGCAGACAATGAGGGTAAAGGGGAGATGGGTGGTGGGGCCAGCACCAGACATGCATGTCATACAACACAACGGTGTGCACAAAGTCTCACGGGGGGGCCATTTTCCCACAGACATGCCATGTACGCAGGTATCACGTCGCCTATTGGTGGAACTGGGAGTGTGACGCAGCAATAGCTGCGATGTGTCAGGCGGACGACCCTCTCACTTGCAAACTCCGGGCCTCTGAGGCCCATCACACCTTCTCCCATGCCAAAAAGGCCTGGGCTTCTGACCTTCTCACTAACGCCACCACTGCTGACATCTACCACTACGCCAAGTGGTCCTCTGGCTCTCGCCACACGGTCTGCCCCCCTTTGTCCACACCAGAAGGAATGGTCTCTTCCCCCCCGGCACAGGCCGCCATCTTCGCCTCCACCTTTTTCCCCACCCCCACCCATGACTCTGAGGTCCCTGAGCACGACCCCTATGATTGCCCATTCCCTCCCATCCCTCGCTCCTTCACCCCTCTTTCCCTTGCCGAAGTTGACGCCGCCCTTGCCGGCACTTCTGCTACCTCCGCCCCTGGCCCCTCTGGGGTCTCCTACCCCTATCTCTGCCTTCTCCACTCCACTTACCCCTCCCTCCTTCTCACCCTGTTCTCTGCCTGCCTCTGTCACGGTGTTCACCCCTGGACCTCGGCCATAATCATGGTCATCCCCAAGCCCAACAAACCTGACCCCTCCCTCCCCCATGCCTTCCACCCCATTGCTCTGCTTGAGTGCATGGGCAAGCTCCTTGAAAAGATTGTCGCTACCTGCCTCACATTTGACTGCAGGCGTTTCAACCTGGTCCCCACCAACCAATTCGGTGGCCATTCCTGTTTGTCTACCATTGACACCAGCCTTTCCCTGATCCACGACATTCAAGTTGCCCACCACTGCAAGCTTTGTGTGTCCGGCCTCGCCCTGGACATCAAAGGCTATTTCGACAACATCAACCACTGCTGGCTTCTCCACATCATGGTCCTCCTTGGGTTCCCTCGAGAGCTCCATGAGTGGACCCACTCTTTCCTCTCTAACCGATTGGTCGTCATAGCTGTCGACTCCTACTGCCACCCCGCCATGGCCCTCCCCACCATGGGTATCCCTCAGGGGTCCCCGGTGTCACCCATCTTGTCTTCCATTTACACCTCCCTCATTCTAAGGCTGCTTGAGTTGACCTCTGGTAGTGCCCTTAAGGCCTACGTCGATGACCAATACATCCTCATCTTCACCAAATCCTTTGCCGACAATATCCTCAAACTCCACACTTGCTATGATATTCTCTACCCTGCTCTCTGCCGCCTCGGCCTCTCTACTGACCCTGGCAAAGACAAACTCATTCACTACTGCCGTCACCATTCCATCCCTGCCCCTGGACTCTCTTTCTCCTACCAGCCCCCTGATGGCTGCCCCTTGATTCTTGTCACCCCCTCCACCAAGATTCGTTGGCTGGGGTTCTTTCTTGATGACCTTCTCACCTTCAAACCCCACATTCACTGCATGGCCATGCATGCCCGCTCCACCGCCACTGCCCTATGAGTCCTCGGCAATACCCTCTGCAGCCTCTCCATTTTTAACTTCCACATCCTATACAAAACCCTGATCATCCTGGTCCTTACCTATGGCTTTCAACTTTGGTTCACAGGGGTCCACCAAAAATCCCACCTCCAACCCCTTATCGTCGCCCAGAACCAAGCCCTTTGCCTCGTGGCCAAGGCCTTTAAAACTTCCCCTTCCTCTGGCCTCCACCATCTGTTGGCCATCCTTCCCATCCCCTTCCTTCTCCGCCATCTTCTGGTTAACTCCGCCGCCCACCTATCTAAACTCCCCCTCAATTCCCAGGTTATCGCCCGACTCCCCCTGGCATGGGGTCCTTCCCCTTCTCACATCCCGGTCCCCGTTAATCGCCTCCGGTCTACCCCAGAGCGCCCCATCTCTATCCTTCACTGCCTCTCCTACTTAACCTCCCCCACCTTGGAACCGTTGTACCCCTATCTCACCCCACCATGGCGCGCACTCCCCCTCCACCATCCACGCCTTCATCTTCCTGACCCACCTCTGACCACCCACAACGTCACCATCCGGTGCGCCATTTCGTGGTCCCTTGCCCACCGCCTCCACCTCTTGTCCCTCGACCCCTCCAACCTTCTTGTCTACACTGACGGCTCACGCCACCTTGTCCGTGGTGCCACTGTTGCCATCTCCGCTTTCGCCATCTTCTACCATGGCCAATATATGGACCAAGGTCACTACTACTACTCCCCCACCGGCTCCTCCTTCGACACTGAAATGTTCGCCCTCGCCAAAGGCTTTCATCGCACCTCACTGTTCCGCCTACGCCCTATCGCCCAGAGCGTGCAGTCCCTCTATTTTATATCTGACTGTGCCCCAGCCCTTACTGCCATCCTTTCCCTCCTCCCCCACCCTGCGCAATCATCCTCTGCCTTATTTCAATCCCTGTTGGACCTTTTTCTACTGGCCAACTCGACCCATCACGCACACCTAGTCTGGTGCCCTGGTCATATGAAGGTCCCAGGCAACAAATTCATTGACGCCCTCACTTGCCTTCCCCCTTGCGGCTGCCCCCTCTTCTACCACACCTACTCCGCCCTCCGACAAGAAGCCCTCGCCGCCGCATCTGACATGTGGGCGCACACCTACACATCCGACTCCCCCCACCACCACTCTCTCGCCAGTCAGGCCCTCCCTCACCCTCCCTCCACCACTCTCCTCTCTGCCTGGAAAGCCCCTGCCCCCCGCACTGTCCAAAGCCACGCAGCCCAGGTCATCCTTGGCCACACCCACTTTGGTGCCTATGCCGCCCGCTTCCTTCCCAATGTCCCCATTACCTGCCCTTGTGGCGCCCCCCTTCAAACCCATGAGCACGTCCTCCTAGACTGCCCCCTCTTTACCCACGCCCAAAGGCCCCTCCCCCGGGAGACTTGCTCGTCGGCCCACCCCCCCATGTGGGGCAGTAAGCTCAGATTAGGTTGGCTTTTTCCCTTCCTCAGCCGCACCCCTGCCTTCATGCGTGAATTTCTTCACTCCCCCCTTCTTCCTCCCCCTCCGCCTGACTGCTTTCACCCCCTGTAGCCCCCTGCCCCCAGTTCATGCCACCACCGCAATCGCCAACCCCAGACACCTCCACCTTGACCAGCTCCCTTCTTACACCCCTCTACATGCATTTATTATCCTAGCCTCACTGCGATCAGATGACCGCGTCTTGTATTACATACTATTGTGGTATACAAATTGAGAATCAAAAAAAAAAAAATGTGACGTCTCGTGACACGGCGAGCCAAAGTAAATCATTCTGCGTAGTACGTACTACTACTAGACCGACTCATGTTATTGTGCCGTTCCCACTGTTAAAACGCATTCGCTATGTCCTCTAAGCCATCACAGGCAGCGGAGTCGCTCAATGTACCGCAACTAAGCGTCGATGAAGAGGGTTCGTATTTTTCTTCTCCAAGCATCCACCACTTGCGAAAACTAATTGGACGTTCAGATGCACTCATTTACGCCCGTATAACGAATGACGAGCGACCGCTGCGTCGTTTGACGAAAAGGTTTCACACATATGCCTCCGTCGCATATCCACCGATAGTCGAACCACCGCCCTTCACGACGAGTTCCGTTGAAGAAGCGCGCGAGGCATTCCTCATTGAACTTTCAGGCTTCCAGTTGCTGTTACGGAAGAGTCGTATGGTTTGCGACGCTGAGCGCAGGCAGGTGGATGTATATACGAAAGAGAAACATCGGATAGGTGCGTCTTATTCTGAGTTTTCACGAAAAACCTTGTTCATCTAACGCTCTGTGCAGCAAACGAACACACCGTTCTGAAGAATGAGATTGAGGAGCTGAAGTCTACGTTAGAGCATGCTCAAGTTGAGCGGCGGCGAAAGATCGAATACGACCAGGTTTCCGAAAAAATAAATCTCATTCCTTCCCGAGAGGAGCTCGAATTGTGAGGCTTTACACAGGCAGCGGGAGGTAACCTGGACTGAATGTTTACGTTTCCTTTAGGTCAATAGCCGAGCTCGAAAACGACATGCAAGTCATCCGCGACGAGCATGATGCTCAAAACCGCTCAATCCTCGCACGAAAAGACGCATTAGACTTAATTGTGGCCAACCTCACGCAGCTCCGAATACTTGGAAAAGACATACTGAAGATCGACGCGAGTGGCTCGCGAGCGCCCTCGGAGCCCTCCTCTCCTGCGCCTATGGCATCCGGATCTGCGATGGATGTTGACGGCGGGGACAGTACGACCGCAACTGAAGGAGAGGGAGGGAAGGACGGCGAGAAACTCCCGAAGGGAAGTGCCACGCGCAAAGTGTTCGCAGGATCATCAGCATCGCGTCAGCCGACCCCCCTCCGAAAGTCCGCTACGAATGTACTTCCTCTTCGCCAATCTACTTCACTTTTGGGAGGTGCGGTGGAAACACCGGCTGTCTCACGGGACGCGACTCCTTCGCTTACACCTGTCGGGGAACCGGAAGGCAGCCCGCTGTCCCCCCCTAGACTATCACCATCTGGGGAAGAAAGAAATAAGCGTGAGGACGGTGAAGAAGATGAAGAAGGAGAGGAGGGAGAGGAGACCGAAGATATCGAAATGGGGGAGGTATCAGAGAAAGAAAGAAATGGTGGTCGAGGTCGAAAGTTGGCGGATGAGGATAGAGAGGAGGGAGAGGCGAGTGACGAGTCCAGTGTGCTGTCGGACCCGCCGGACGAATAGGCTTGGACACGTATAGTACTTTACTGTATTCTATTGTTTTATTTTCTGTATTATACTGCCCTAAATAACCCTTGGCATTGTACGAGACTAGTACTCACCAAAATTACATTCAACTTGAAGGCACCCGCTCGAAGTACGTCATCGCAAACACTTCGATCTGGACGATGACTCATACGCGGCACGAACACGTGACATGCAACGACCGCAAGCCGAGAAGATCGTGACCGTCGACTTTAAGGACGCGCTCTGCAGACCACTAATCTGCCGGAATATTTCCAGGAGACGAGGTGGGCCAAATGCACGAACGCGTGCTTCCCTATAATCTGATTAATAGCTACTGAGAAAATTGTGAAGAATCCCGTCGTCTGACACGAGGTGCTTGCGGCTTGCCGGACTCGCCGCTCGCAGTCCATTGGAACTTAGCCGCAGCACCGGTGTCCTGCGCACTGCGACCCGGTCCCTTTTATGGAAGACATCGTTTCCGGACTGGGGCGCAGCAGCACGAACTGGAGGGGGTCACAGACGCGAAAAAGCGAAGAGCTGCTGGACTCAACTCAGACCCAACTCACGCCGACCCAGGTCCCGGGCCCACGCGCAACTCCGTCGTGGACGACCTACAACTTGAAAAATCTCAAATTCAAGAAGAAAGGCGAAATCGGAGATAACACAACGGTCGAGACAAAGGCTTCTTGTGCGATCGTTGGACAAAGTGACACGGGAAAGGACATGGCTATGGGGTCGAAATTTGCGAACCTTGGTTTAACGCAATATAATGGATTGAAATCGAAAGGGCCTAGAGATCAGCGAAATCCCTCTGCTCCCATATCACAGGAAAAGAAGAAGGCATGCCGGGAAAACAGCTGTGCGGACATGCAGGGAGCAGGTGTCTCGGGGAATCGAGGGTCGAACGCGAGCAAGAAGTCAAAAATGAAAGGGAAAACTAGAGCCAGCGTTGTTGTCGTTTCAGATGTTGACGAAAACGTCTCATCCGACGATATCAACATCACGGACGCAAGCGGTCCCATAGAAAGCCCTGTCAAGGTTGTCCATCTTGAACGTTCCCAGCGATCCTCGTGTCTCGAATCCGGTAGTGGTACGGATTCGTCCGTCCCGGCACGTACAAATAATAAAGGAAGGAAAGGTTCACAGCCAGAACCAAGGCCAAAGTCGAAATCGAAATTGAAGGAAGGTAGAGAAATGCGCTCTGCAATTGGTACGACGGCGAGGAGGCTGGGGAACGGCAAGGGTAAGGACGGCAAACCTCTCGCTATGGTGGGTAATGGCGCCAGATCAATTAACGTTGTGACAACGCCGGAGACGAAAGCTAAAGTGAATCTCGGGAAGAGGGGCGCAGCTAGACCTAAGAAGAATCCCATACAGGCCTTGAAGGAGGAAGAGGACGGATTGACACCCCGAGCGTCCAGGACTGCCGGAAGTGAGTTTCGCCATTGTCTTTCCCTAACTATCGGTCTTATTTTGGAAACGCCAATTTTTACATCTTTCGAATAGATCAAGGAAAGAAAAAACCCATTCGTCCATCTACCAAGGGTATGTTTACACACGAATCAATTTTCTCGCTTTTTTTTTGAAATTACGGACGAAGTAAAGCGCAAGCCCGCGCCATTTCCTATGAAGGAGTGCGCCGCTACACCTAGCCCAGGATCAATCACACAGCAGAAAGGTAAATCAAGGGTAGAAGACGAAGATAGCAATAGCGACCCTCTATCTATGAAAGATACCGACGAAATTCTTAACCGAGGTGGGCCGCGTCCCTTCCCGATGACCTCGCAAGATTTTGCGTGCAAGCCGCCATCGAGCTCTTCAGTTGTCTCCGGATCCACGAAGCGCAGTTCTGAGAGCGATGACGAGCATGGGCCCTCGAAGAGGAGACGAAAGTCGAATAGGTAATGTTAACAACTCCAAAAAGGATCATTCTTTATTCTCCACTCAGCTTTACAACAGGATGTCGGAATTGTATGACCTTGGTAATTTTTCATTCACACAACCTGAGGAACGACGTGAGTATTGCCACCCATAAAAATCGAAATTCACGTCCCTAACTGTAACAGCCGATCCCAACACCCTTTGTCCATACTGCGATATGCCTTTCCCTACGGATCCATCGCCTCTCCTTACCAATATGGTTAATCGCATACGCAAAATCTCGTACCGAGACCCCCGTCCGTCGAACGCGCTCGGCCTCAAAGCTCCTCTACTGTCATACGTTAACATGTGCCAACGCCACCAATTCGAGGCAACACTTCTGCCTCAAGCTCGTGCGAAGGGCTGGCCCACGTATATAAACTTCACTGCACTTCCCGTACGCGTCAAGGCGCTGAAAAGTCAATTGGAAAGTTATATGCTGAATAAAGAATCAAGCTTGTTCTGGCTCGAGCTAAAGAAAGAAATAGACAAGAAGGGAGTCAGGAGAGTGATGGGCATTTCTGACCAGTTTAATACATTTGAGAAGAGTCAACCTGGCTAGTTCGTACATTTCCCTTTTTCAAGAATAATTTGCTAAGGATTCCAATAGCTATGGGGAACAAGGCTCCGTTATCATCTATCAAACACTCTACAGTCTCTTCCCGGTGCAAAGTATCGACGCACGCCGTGTCGCGCCCCTCACGCCAACGGAGTTCATTCAACGCGTACTTGTTCCCGAAGCTGCTACCGCATTAGTGCAGGAGGACATGGGCTTCGACGACAAGGGGGACGCGGTGCGTACACTCAGAGAGAGCAGTAAGTTCGGTACTGCGATGTTCCCGGACATGGACAGCTGTGAAGGCGAAGGCGCAAGAGGGGGAGGGGGCGACGTGGGTGAAACGATGGTTCGGGAACGGGCACGAGCACGGCGGAAGGAGATCGAGGAGGAAGATCGCATAGACGAGGAGCTGGAGGAGCTGGAGAGGGAAAAAATTAGGAGGGAGGCAACTCGAACGAAAGGGAAGGGAAGGTGCGTCGAGAGCGACAGAAACGACAGGGATGACAAGAGCGAAGTCGAGGTGGTGGAGCGACCGACGGGGAATACAACGAAGGCTGGACGAACGACAGCATGGGTTAGCGATTCTAGCAGTGAGATCGTCGAACTTAGCGATAGCTCGGTCGCACAAACCGACAGTTCCAATGTCGGTCGTTCTCGAATGAAGGGAAAGACAGCAGAACTGTTCGAACCCATGGCTCCACCCAAGAGGTCAAGAAATCGACCTTTATCGCGGAAGCCCGACGTAGCGGCAGTCACGAGGTTTCGCTCCAAACACAACAGGGTGGTCGACACAACTTCGGACTCTGACGTCGAATCGACGCCAAAACCCCTTTCGCGCATCCAATTGGACCAGAATATCGTACCGCCCAAACCTGACAGCCGGTATAAAAACAAGAGCAAGGCTGCCGGAACAGCTGAGTCCGTGTTACCCAGAGACGCCCGTCCCTTGGAGGCAGTGCGCAGAAAAAAGGCTTCCAGGTAAATTAACGTGCCTGTTCGTGGATCTCCACTAAAGAGCCCAGCTGATTAAAATTTTGCAAGTTCTGACGGGTTCGTCTTTACAATGCGCGACAGCCCCAGCCCCTCTTCTGACGACGATGTAGAGGTCCAGGATATCGGGATCCCCCTGGTAACTTCTAATGAAACCAGGCGACGTTCGCAGAGCTCGAATGCCTGGCTTTTGAGTGACGATAGCATACCAGACGTCACTTCTCCCTAACCTCTAATGTCTTATTATATTAGGAAACATCATTTATACTATAAGTCATATTAATAGGAATATATGCAAAAGAATTGAATTTAATGATTCGAGTTCGTCATTGTAATCTTCGAGAAGACTCGTCTAAGTGCGCGTTCGACAGTGCGTCCGTAGCCTTGACTACAGCTGGATCAGGGATGACCTCTTCGACTGGCTGTGGTTCGTCAACACAGGGACTTCTTGCCTCGACTACAGCTGAATCAGGGATGACCTCTTCAACTGGCTGTGGTTCGTCAACACGAGGACTTCCTGCCTCGCTGCTCTGGGTTAGGTCTACGGTTTTCTGAGACGAAATGCCATGGGGTGACTGCGACCGTGGCGAGGGCGAACCATGTACGCCACTCCAACCGCGGAGAGGCCGGTCTTTTGTATCGGTGACGCGCTTGAAGAACTCCGGGCGAAGGAAGCCGGATTCATCGCCCTTCGTGAGTACGACACCGTTAGAGGATATATAGAATTTGATACCCGCGCGCAGTGCGCGATCAAGATCTATATAAATGAGCACCTCCGACCTGCTGCGAATTCCTATGGGAAGACGACAATAATTAAGGAACAGTGTCTAAAAGGGCTAAAAAGAGTACACATACCAGGGTCCATGTTAAGCCCTTTTATATGAGAGAAGTGTTGTGCTAGATGGATGTGGGCCCGTTTCATTGGCGAAAGACCTTCTTTCTCTGGTAACGGACGAAATAAATGTGTACTCCTAAAGAACCTCATAACATTTTGTCATTCACACCTATTTTGGCCCATGCTGCTCGTGTCGTTCCGTGAATGGCCATAGCTACCTGTCCAGCGTCCGTAATCTCTGGAAACTGGAGATCCACTTCCTGCAAGTAATGTATTTAGAAATAACGAAGAGGAAGACACGAGTAATGAACACCTGTAAGGAGTGCCCTTGGTTTGCCCGTATCCACCAAATTTCTTCGGATGTGTCGTTTTCGACGGACATCGGTTCAAATAACAGGTGGTACCGGTTTTTAGCGTCATGCTGCACGATCCGTTCCAGCGTTTGAAAGGGTATGTGGCGAAACTGCGGTAGAGCCAGCTAGGTGAAAGCCTAATGAATTACGATAAACGACAAGCAATTTCACCACGTACCAAATCGCTCACTCGCACATATCCATCTGAACGCATTTTTAGACCTCCCGTCTTTGCACCGTGCCGCAAAATCCAAGACAGCTTCTTCGACACGCGTGTATCCTTGTCGTCGTCGGGATGGCTCCTTAACGGAAGTTTCTTATGCGCGTTCTTTCCTTTCCCTTTCTTCGTCTTCTCCAACCCTTGTTCCTCCCTTTCCCTCCTTGCAAGTTGTATCCTTTGGTCTGCGTCCTCCATTTTGCGAAGCTTGTGCTGCCAGTAACCACTACGTGGGCTGTGATAGTCAGTGTAGGCGTTGCGTGCAGCAGATGTCGAGAAAGGGAACAATCGGTTTGGTTTCAATGAAAGGATCCTGGCTGCGAGAGTTATGCCGGTCCTTGAGAAACTCATTAACGAGTCAACATGGACTTAATTGTAATTACATTCCCTCCGATATATCTGAGCCCCCGGATTACCAATACCTTGCGGAAGCGCTTGTATTACGTGCGCAAAAAGTACGTGGGAAGGCCCGTTACATAATAATCCCTTTACGCGTGCAGGTCAGCTCGTAATCCAACATATGGATTCAAGAGGCGGTCATAACGGACCCTCATTTGGTAAATGATTGGGATGGTATAAGTTTATGTGTTTCTACAAAACGAAAGGTTCTACGAAAATCAGGGTTGGCCCAACGAAATGCATATCCGTAGCTCCCGGTTCCTTTACGGCATGCCAGTGCAGGTGCGCGAGACCCACTTCTTCCCTTCTTACAAACTCCCGACGCACGCGATCGGCGAGCGCTTCTCTCCCTGTACGGTTCGCGCAGGACGATGTGAGCTACAAGCCGACGCGGATTGCGGCAGGTTTTCAAAATCAAGTTCCATCCCAGCGCCGATGTCGTCACAATTAAGTTCGCGCTGAACGGTGTCTCGACTGAGCTCGACTGCACGCAGGTCATCGTCCAGCGCTTTGTTTAATTCATCTGTCCTATACACATCTACCTCCACGGGAAGGGGAGGTAAAAGCGAAGCGAAAGGTAGAAGTTGAGTTTGAGGGGAGTGATGGTCTTTATCCGTCAATCCGAGACAACTCAGGAAGTCAATAAGGTTGAGGTCCCCATCGTACAACCTTCCGTACAGGTGCTGTCCATCGTAATTGTGCCCTATTTTGGCGAAGTGGTGCGTCTGGGCTGTGGCTAGCACCTGACTGATGTTCTCGATATCTTCACTTGCTTGTTTTAAACGCAATCGCGCTGCCTCAAGCCCGCGCAATACTTTAAACACGTACGAGATGGTGAAGCGTACCTCCGTATTAGTTCCGGTGGCTCGGGAGGCTCCCTCCTCCACTAAAAGGGCTTCTAGTCCGTACCCTTGCGCGTACTCCTCGACTTCGCAGGGCTCGGGTTCAACTTCATTAACACGAGCTACACACAGCTTGTCATTTTCATCGCTAGAGTGCCCGAGTCCGTCGCAATTGACGAAATTTGGTGCTACGGTCGCTGCACGATAAGTCACAATGGTACACTTTTGGCGTTCCTCTTCAAGAACATCTGGAGTCGCCAAGATCGATTCCTCCTCCGGAATTTCGTGCCGCTCTACTACCTCCAGCGTCTTGAGCATCTCATTCTGCGCGGTTTCTGGACGGTAATCGGATATACGTTGCAGTACCGCGTCTTTCCGTGAGGCCCTTTTCTGAAATACGATGAGTGGAGGGAAAGTATTCACAAGGTGTGGCCTACCTCTAATGTATACCTCGCAATCATGAGAAGGAGGAAGTATGATATCATTACGCAGAGGATATAGGTCAGATTAACGCGAAATGCTCTCCACATAATTAAGCATTTTTGATGATGACAACCGTGATAGATAGGCAGAACAAAGCGGCGGACATGACCTTTGACGAGCGCACTCGACCACACCACGCCAGACCCAAGCCTTTTCAACGACATCTCGAGAAGAGACGCAAGGACCGACTCAACACGGTGAACGCTCCCTAATATAGAAATCCCAGCAGCAAGTCCAGTAAACCTGACGAGTCTCATTATGACGGCGTGCCAACTTATTAGCGCACGAAGGTACACAAACTTCACCAAGTCATAGAGAGTGACCTTCGACCGACTAATGACAGACCATGTATTCTTCCAGTGATACTTTAGCCTAAAAAGAAAGAGTTTGAACAGACCCAGAAAGCGCAAGGCGGCGTAAACATAGGATTTCGCAAGCGTAGAGCGCGCAATGGCTAGTATGTGCTTGGCACTGGTAGACGAATGCTCAAAGTGACAGACCGTGATTCTTGCAAGAGAGATCGCAGAATGGCGCAAAAAAAGGGCAAGAGACGACATCGGCGTTCGCAGAAAAGCGTCTATATACTTTCTAAATGTCGGGGACCACTCTCCGAGTCTTGGATCCGCTGCCAGTGCCTGAATCCGGGAAGTAGCCTTCGAACAGCCTAGCAAGATTTGAGGGCCAAGTTGGAGAGTCAAAGTGAGCAAACGTAGCGCGTAGTCGGTAACCGTTCTTGCGAGTCTCGTGGATATCCAGAAGGATACGCCTGCTATCGAATATAATATACGGGTAGCATCGGCGACCTTGTTGTAGATGAAAATCATCGAGAGAATAAAACTTCTCAACTCTGAGACATAGGTGCATATAATAAGTAGTGTGTGTCGATGAACAGTTACTTTCAATTGGTGCACAATGCTGTTCAAAAGTCTTCCAAAAGGCGAAAATATCCTACAGAGCTTCAAAATTTCCATGACTGCGGATTTCGAATAGGCCAACACTAGTCGTTTGCTGGACTTTGCAGCGATTTCTAGGAGTGCGACATTGGAGAGTATTGTTAACATTTCGATGACCAAGGAACCCGCCATTGAGAGTTTTTGCCTAGTCACTCTCGAACGATGCATCGTTGGAGAACCGTTGGATGTCAGCTCGATTCGAACTCGAAGCAGCTTTGGAAGCAAAGCGATTGCGTTCATGCACGGAAGAATCCGATGGACAGTTATCTCAGTCGCTGACGGGATCGCGAAGCGAATGGGAACTCCGGGATACCGATACTTGGAAGTGGCATCTTGCAAATTGCGAGAGGAGGGGTGAAGTCGTGAAATAATGCTTGAGCAAGTGGCCCGGACAACCGAAACGAATGGGATCAGCGCGAATAATACCAAAAGTCTGGAAATCGTGTTCAAGTCCGAGAGAATTAAGATAGCATGCGCGTTGCTTCCAGGCCATTTGAGTTGCACGGCCGCTCCGAGGAAGGTCCCAAAAACAAGATATTCGATAATGAATGATGAAACGTTATGGTCGAAAGTCTCAAGGAGGTACGCAAAGGAGAAAATCAGTGTGAGGATTACACGTTGAAGTATCTCCCTTCCACAGCTGCCCGCAGATACCGAGCCTTCCGGGTGGGAGAATGTGCTAGTACCACCGGAGAAAACGCAGGTTGTGTCCTCCTCCATGATTAGGAGATGTGGAGTTTCGCGGGAACGATTCCCTCGCTGTGCCACCCGTGTTGAGCCGTAGATGGATAGACTTCAAAAGGAACTTACTGCAAACCGCAGCTGAACGGCCAAATGTGTTGCTGAGGAGCAGCAGGAGGAACAGAAAGAAAGGAAGTTGACAGCAGAAAGGTGAGGATATGCGCCAAAATAGGGAGTACGACCCCTTCGCGAAGCTGATACTTATATGAAGTGGGAGATGATGTAGAAGCGGTGAGGGGTCTTTGAAAGTTGAAGTAATGCGTGGTCACGTGGGGGTGGGGTGACCTAGTGGTCCTCTAACCTGACAACCCGAAACCAGAAACCCCTTCCTGACCACGGAAC
>JAKOPK010000560.1:0-15121 GCA_024195185.1 Coniferiporia weirii
CAGATGGCACGTCTCTTCCCCCACTCGTGATTTTCAAAGGGAAGGCATTTTTTGTTAAATGGGGAATGAATAACCCACTTAATTGCCAGTGAGTCATACTAGCCTACATGTTTCATCATATTCTAAATCACTTCTAAAAGGACTGGAAGGTCAGAAACAGGCTGGACCAATGGTGAAATAGGTGTTGCATGGATAAAAAACTTTGACAAATGTACAGCCCTGGGTGCCTCTGGACATGCCCGACTTCTTCTTGTTGATGGGCACAGCTCACATTACACTACCGAGTTCCTTTGTTACGCCCGGGAGCACAACATACATGTTCTATGCTATCCTTCTCACAGCACACACATCTACCAAGGTCTGGATGTATCCTGCTTCAGGATCCTGAAATGGTTCTATTCTGAGGAGAGGGAAAAGTTTGAGCGCCAGGGTAATGGGACAGTGAAGAAAGAGGATTTCCTACATGTTTATGCTGCCGCACACATGCGGGCCTTTACTCCAGAAACCATTAAGGCCGCGTTTTCGAAAACGGGTGTCTACCCATTTAACCCCAATGCAATAAAGGCTGACCTTCTAAAGCCAAGCATCGAGAGCTCATGCATTGGCAGCGGACTCCCCCTTGCACACTCCCAGATGTCAACACCAGTCCGAGTCGTCTTGCAGCTCCTTAAAGACGCTCAGTCACACCAGTCATCCGAAAATGCTTCACTTGCCTCCTCAAGAGATGTGTCTACAAACCCATCAGCATGCGCATCTGAAAGAGGTTCAGGATGTTCTTCACCAATTGACTTTGTGGGGATATCTGAGACGCAGCAGTTAGCGGATGAATCACTCAAGGCACTCAAGAACTCATCTGTCGGCTTTTTATTCTCTAATCAGCCCATTGCATCATCATCAGAACTACCTCCACTACAATTTTCCCCACCCCCGCCCATTGATGACTTCGTGAAACCCCTCCTTGATGCAATGCCAGAGATGGAACGTGAGCACAGTCTTCAGCAGGCAATCCAGGCCCTACAGAAACGACAGGCTTACCAGGATGGCCAGATTGCGGGCATGCAATCATCCCTGCTTCTTCAAGAAACATACTGCGAAAAACTCAGAGGTCAGCTGAAAGGCAAGGAGAAAAAGAAAGAGACTGGCACCAGGCTTCTCGGGGATGGCATGCCTGTTGCACTTTCAGCAGATGAGTTTTACAGGTTAGCCATCACTAGACAAAGTGAACAAGCTGCTGCTGATAAGGGAAAGGAGCTGGCCAGACAAATCTGAGCTTCAAGGGCAGAAGATTTGAAGAAATGGAAGTTGGCCAATGATCTTCGTAAGGTTGAGAATGAGCAGATAAAGGCTCAGTACAGGCTTCAGGTTGCAGAGTGGGAGGGACGAAAGGCAAAGGTGAAGGTGGATGGAGTCAAATTTTTCGAAAAAAAGCCTCTTTGTGGCCATTTGAAGCCTGCATTTCCTAAGCCAAAGAGGATTGTTGACCTTAATGATGATCTGGATGGCACAGAATTCATAAATATCCATGGAGGCGACCAGGGCAACGAGGACGACGAGGACGATGAGGACGAGTGAACTGTGGCAGGCTTTAGCCGGGTGTGGGAAAACCTGTCCTGGTGAGCAGTGAAGGCTCTATTTCACTAGAATTCTTTGTTCTGCCATATCTCACTCAATTCCGCTCTGTTTCTTCCCAAAATTTGTGCATCAGTAGCCATAATTGCATAGAACATAAATCTATTTTTTGTTTTTTATGATGTTGTGTGTTAAACTACGGAAATTAGTTAAACACACTTCAGTGTTCCATTAGCTGGTGAATGACTGTATAAGACTGTTAGGTCAGAATTACAATTTGAGTCCATGTGCAAAAGTTATTTTGCTCATCGTCATTGAGGCCGGATTTAGAAATTGGGGTTTGTCACAACCTTGTTGAGTTTATACTTCCCCTACCTTAGTAGATACAGGTGGATGTAAAAAGTTATGGACCAACCGAAAAAGGAAGGAGGTTAAACACCCTCATTCAAGTTTTGTTAATGAGCCAAAATATCGTTGCAGCTCATCTATAGACATATCAGTGTATTTTAACACTAATTATAAGGTCTCCCTACACTGAGTCAAGTTGTTTGTCCTGCATGAGCAGTAGAAAAGGTGTTTGACATGCAGTGTGTGTTAAGATCAAAGGATCGGGGAGCCGTCCAGGTTGCGGATGCGGCGTAGACGAAGTCGTTGGTGGGATATGATGAGATGGGCGACGAAGATAGTGACGACGATGTACTTAGAGAGTCGCATACAGTAAGCGTGCCGGTATTGGGTCGGGTTATGACAGAGAGCATGCAGGACTCGGGGGTGAGCAAATGAGCTTGTAAGAACAAAGAGCATAAGCTTAAGGCTACATGCTCGATGAGGTACAGCTTATATAGACCTATGGAAGATGGGAGAATGAGGTGGAACGTGTTAGGGGTGAGGAGTTAGTAGAACATGGAGGAAGCGCGTGGAAGGTATGACTGAGCATGGTACATGGTCAGTAAGCGCAACAGGGTCATGGAACGTACTAGAGGCATATGGGGATAAGAGTCGGTGGAGAGTGCAAGGAAAAATGTAACAGTGTGAACCTCCTTCCTTTTTCGGTCAGTCTGTAACTTTTTACATCCACCTGTACTAGAGATTACCAATTCCCAAAAAATTTACTGACAACTTGATGAATGGCAGAACACACAGGAATTGAGCTTATGATTGAAGTACAGATCACTGCCATCATATCCACTTACCACTGCAACCCATCTCCCCTCCTTGGGTAGTCTACTTCCAACTCACGCTGGTCGATGGTATAGAGACTCTCCGAGTCTGAGCACACTGCATCAGCAGCCAGCGGCCAGCCTGCCAACTCGATGCCTTCAAGACCATGAGCTCAGTGCAACCAACGGACCAACGAGCTGGCCGAAACAGCTGTTTTGAGGATTTTCAGCTCGGATAAATATTTCGGCTCCAACATTGCTCGGTGTAGACCTAGAGCCAAGGAGATACTCCCAACAAGTGCCAATTTGGACTGTGCTCACTTCAGTGGGGGTCAATTGGTAAAAGTGACGACTTCTGTGAGCAAGCTGAATGTCTTCTCATGATTCACAGGCGGACAAATTTAGAAACTATGTTAATGTATGTGGGGAGCCCACATCTATAGAGTGGAGAGGTGAAGCTACACCACATCAGCTCAATCCTAGTTGAGCAGGGGATGGATGGCCTTTTTTTCAAGCCGGTTTGAGGGGGTCAGAGGATGTTCTCACGGGTCCACACAGCCACCACACCGCCGCTGACTAAGCTAGCTTTTTGAGCCCCAACTCGGATAACTGGAGCCCAATAATTCTTCAGCTTTCATGTGCTTTACCTGCGTTTCCTGCACCGCGGCAAAGCCGCTCTCGAGTCTCGACGCGGTGGGGCCTCCTGGCGAACGATTCGTGCGAATGCAATACCTCAAAGCGACCTAGGGCACTTGAAGCTCCTCAACATTCTGCATTGCTCACCACGGCGGCTCTAATTTGTGTACACGTATGGCATATACGCACGGCGCTACCTGGGCTGTGTATACAAAAGCATCGTTTGCAGAGGGGCATATCATGTTGAGGCCATGCAGAGTCCAGGCCAAGGACAGGCTCGGCCCACGCGAATGTCACATGTGTGTGCTTTGAGTCTTGTTATCGACACGTTGTAGGGTGCGCATTTCTTCAGTGTTTACATCCGTGACATGTTTACAATCAACTTGCTATGCAACTGCACGATGCGAGGCTGTTCATGAATCCTGACCCCCAACGAGGAATGGCGGTACGCCCTGACAGCTTCATACGGGAAAGGCATGGAGGCGCGAGAGTGGGAAGTACCGCACTTCAGCTTGCGTGAACTTGGAGAAAGTGAAAACTTTCGATTTTATGTCACCTTTCGGAGATTAAGTACAGGCGGCGAATTCCTAAGGTCCCCTCATGTACCCGCTCTTGGCACTGTCAATACGGAATGGCGTTCATAACGCCAAGTGCAGTGTACATATAGGACGTCCGTGTTCTCACACAGATATGTCTCCAAACTTCTAGGAAGAGTTGAGAATCTATTAGTCTTCCTGCATCCTAGGAAAAAAGCAACGTGCTTAGCTCAAGCTATACATTCAGCGCCTATGCGGAATGGAAGCACTATCCGCACTCTGCCCTACTCCTTCGTGATTTCATCTGGTCTATCCATCTAGTACCGTCTCGTTGAACTGGTTGCAGATGCCTACCTGACAGAATTAGCGACTGCTCCGTCCAGCGTTAAAATACTGGTGTTTCAGGCTGCGCAGAATCAACACAGACTGCTCACTTCCATGTGTGAAGTTCTTCCAGGATGGCCTGGCTGTCAAGCCGATACAATAGCGGAGATACTACGAAACCTAGGCCTTTAATGAACAGACGCAAACCCTGTAGGGACAGGACTCACAGGAGCAGGAGCCGCGTCGAATCCGGCACACCCTGGTTGCGACCGTAGACGCCGACATTGCTCCACGTCTAGGCATGCTTAAGCACAGGAACAATGGAATTGTCGTCCGACTTGATGCACAGGCGGGGTGTTTCCCTGGCCCTCCCATGGTAAAGCCTATTCGACGCGGTTATAAACAGTTCTTCTTACCAGAACCATACCTTCCTCCCTCCCCCAGGAGCAACTCAGTTCATGGCGAGCTCATCGAGACCTCAATATAACTCTGGCAATCAGTCTATTTTAGTATGCTCTATTGCGAGCTCGAACGAGACCGCCGACAACATCCTCGGTCCGGGACGAATTCTCGGAAACGTCCTTTCTTCTTCAGGAAGGCGCCTTGAGAGACGGCTGGGTATCATTGCAGACAATCTGGGCTTCGGACCGCGGGCGACAGCGGTAAGAATACAGAGGCGGCGCAAAGCCATCACAACCCGCCTCGAGTATCCTCTACTTCCGGGGCCTTTCGGGACCGATGGCGAGAAGATAGAGAAGGACTGTAGGCGACTTGTCAGATATGTCAGGTATAATACGGGACATCGACAGGGACTGGCCTTATTCTCTGACTCGTGCTTTTTCAAGGTCAAATACAGCTTCGACGAAGAAACAAGCATTGGATTGGATTACGGAACTCTCTATCGATGATGGTTATATCCGAGGTCTCTTCAAGGTCGTAGGTGCCGTGGATGCTATCGAACCTTTGCAAAGAGATCCCGCAGTTTGGATATACTACGGTCCCTCGCTTCAGAATAGTTCCCGGAAGGCGCTCGTTTCCCTTACAGATGTCGAAATAAACATGGTATTGCGAACAGCCGATGTCAGGATAAGTATGTTCGAAGAGGAAGATGAAAACGACTCATTGCTGAATGGTACATTGCGCGAAATATTTGCCTATCTGTAGTATGTCGCCTCCGATTCAATGTGCTTCAATTGTTGAAACGTAATGATTGACAGTGACCCCGATCGCTCCTTTATCGTCGTCCGGTACTTTCGACGACTTTACCAGAAGCTCAGGATCATGTTTTTTTTTTGACATAGCGGTCAAGCAAGTGCTAGACTTCATCCGAAACCCCCCCATCGATTTTGAATGGGAGGAAGGCGACCAGCTTCTTTCGCATTTGCTCGAGGGCGTTCGTATGTCCGGCTCGGGCAACGTAGAATTTCCCCACAATATGTATTATTCAGACTTCGAAGACTATCTCGTGGCTATCATTGAAATAACTCTTCGGTTGGTCTCAATCAGCAGCAGATCTAGTGATAGTTTTCCAGAGTAATCTGATTCTGTCGCAAACAGGCACGCGGATAAACTGACCCGAACGGCCAACTCGAAGTTCTTCCAGATGTGGCTTTTGCACTTCGACGGGGACAACGACGCTGACAACTTCCTCAATGCGCACTACTATATGTATCTGTTGCTACAGGGCGTAGCTCAAAACGTAAATGGAGATGGCTCAAGGAAGTAAGGGAGCCTAACATCTTCTCCAACGTCCACTATCTCATGTTTCTGCTCACGCTCCAGAACGAATGACGTAGACGATGTCGACCTGGACAACGTCCATATCAATACTACTTATTTACAGGCTACTTATCCACATATTTATTCACAGTCTTTTTTGCGTCGAGCCACGTGCCCGCCCGACCTCGTTATGTGTAAGATCGCACGCAGGCGGCGGGGCCGTATATATGGGTATTCCTCCGCGGCCTTCCAACCCACAGAGCTGGAAACTCTGTGTCTAGAAATTGCTCGTTATGTCGACAGGTAAGCTAATAACAATTACTATATTGTGGCACTCAATTTGTGACTTCCTATTTTTCTAGCAATGATGCTGTGCTCCGGGAGCGTGCCCTTCGCTGTGCCAGCGTGCTTCTGTATACCGACGTCTATTGTCGAGCCGCGATGATGCGGGCGTTCACGTCGACCAAGTTCGCGGCTACATCAGGTTTTGCAGAAATGATCAAAGAGACCAGGAGCTTGTGCGGGTCCCCGCTATACCCCTCCTACGGTGATCCGGAGAAACTCTCGCGGTGCTGCTACGCCAACGGGAATCTCCTACACATTACGGTAAGCCTCTCGACCCATCTTATCTAGAATACGAAGACAGGACGGTCTTCTTCCTTAGGATGACACATATTATATGCACAGAAAGTGCGCAGGAGAGCGCAAGTACTCTCTGGAAATGAACATGTACGACGTGCTCGCGTTGCGCGTGCCCCGAGGGACGGCCTTTTCTAGTGCGAGTCACTACCCTCTCTTAGCGGGGTACATGACTGGCGGTAAGCCGACCTACGTCGCCAAGTGCTTTAAAAGTGGGGTCTGGAGGTACCGCGCCGTCATTGAGGGAGCCCGACCCGAGGACGAATGCGTTCTACTAGACTCCACATGCTTCGCCGACGAGATGAGAGTGCATCTCTCTTTTGTGGACGTATTCGTTCTTCGTCATGCGCCGGCTGTATATGCCGAAAGTGGGCGCAGTGCCAAGGCCGTGGACAGCGGTGAGGTCCTGGACGCGACGGGACCGTTCTTCTGGAAGCCCGTGTAAGAGGAAACTTCGTTCTACTGAAGGCGCGTTTTCATTTAAAACCGAAGACTGGGCTAAGGGAGAATCCGAATCGGATGACGAGGACTGGACTATGGAGAAATCTTAATGCGAGTCTGACGATGAGGATTGGAAGACGGCTGAGGAGAGATCCGTCATCTCTCCTGATTAATGCTTATTTAGTGCACTTGTTGGCCAGTATAGTATCATGACGAAGTCTGTAGAGAAAAATGCAGGTATCCAATGAAACACCTGCACATTCAAGTTGTACCAAGAACGGGGGAAACTTTGAAGTAATCAAATCTCAACAGCTCCAACGCTCACGAGCAGACAGTACAATTAGGTTCCAATGGACTCGGCGGTGATGATTTAGTGTTACATATAAAAATTATTACGACCGCGCCTTAATTCTAATATTCACATAGCGTATACACCGGAACTTTCGTTGCTATCGTGACGTAGTGCCATACTAACTTGAAGTCGCCAATCCTCCGACGTCCCACATTAATGCTTCAACAGGAATGGCTCCCCTTTCAACGAACAGAGAGGACGGCGGGCTCGTGCACAATGTATGTATCGTGATGCTTCTCGGGCCGCTATAGGCATACAGTACCGTACAGTATACACGATCTGAAGCAGGCAACGAAGCGCGATACTGCACTTGCGAAGAGAGTGACAAGTAATTAGTAATTATAGTTATTTTACCAATTTGCACATGCGGAAAGGTGCGGAGGCCCGTGCGCATCCTTAGGTTCTCCGTTCAAGCTTCATTAATATCACTAAGAGTTCTCTTCTCTTCCATCTCTCGTCTTTCATTCAAATACTATTCCAGCACGACCCCTCTGCGCCCGGATCCGCCGGCTCCGAATAGACACATAGATAGAAGAAGCAAGAGACCACCAGCCTCAGCCTGCGGACCTGAATCACGCTGGCCCGGAAGGAGGAGACGAGAGTCACGAGTCTGCGAGCTTATTTATGCACAGGCTGTGGACCTTCGGTTTCTCCGCGCTTCGCAATTTGTTTAGAGTGTGCGTACAGTGGAGTCGTTAGTACAGTACGTAGCACTTAGGGTAAGCACGAGTGATTTATCTATGGATTCAATACGACGATGCTCGGCTCCATATGCTTCATCGATGATTCAGGTACGAGGACGTTGGCTGGCTGGCCGCGGCGAGGCACTATTGCATGCGTTTGGAAATGTCGACGCTCACTCGGAGTGTCCCTCAGAGGGAATTGAAGTCCGAGTTGAATTGAAATGCCGCTTCGCACGTAAAGAGCGTGCGTCCGAAGACCTTTTAGCAATTGTACGAGAACAAACATGTGTTCATCCTCCTCAGATGATGATGCAGATATCCCAGATAGAAGACCGATTGTCGGGGAATGGGTGGTGCATAGGCACAAACGAGGAGAAGGCGAGAGAAGATGCAGTCGGTGGAGCTAGAAGACGGATCGAGGATAGAAGAACAGAGGTCAATATTAATCCGGGATCGCGAGGATATTGTGCAATTTTGCGTTGCGGCGGGGTAATCTGGGGGGTGAATATGTGGGATTCACAAAAACCGATCTGATACATACAACATGTATTTGGGCACATCCAATTCGCACAAATAATTCGGGTGGCGCGTATTTGGATAACTAGGTAATCGGATCGGGGTCTAGAGCACGTCCAAGAAGGGTATTTGACGGAATATGTCAGATGGTGACGAGATCTACATAGTCAAGGTTACGTAACGCCTCATAACAATAATCCGCATGCATGCTTTCGACAGTTCGTTTTTGTAAGAAAGGATGAACGGCAGAATACACACCGGAATTGAGCTCACAATTGAAGTACAGATCGCCGCCATCCCATCCACCACACGCGGGCTAGATCGCGACCCATCTGCCCTCCAGAGCCATCTGCTTCCGACTCACGCTGATCGACACCATAGAGACGCTCTGAGCGTGTTGCATCAGTCCGCCGACGCGAGGTAGCCTCGATGGCTTGGGGATTATGAGCTGCGTAGCCGAACAGTCGTTCAAGACGAATGTTTTGGGTGATTCTCAGCTCAGAGAAATCTTCCAGCTCCAGCATTGCCCGGTGTAGCCCTAGACCCAGAGGGACCTTCCCCGCCCGCGTCTGCTGCCGCATCCAGTGCAGCAAGGTGGTCGACAAGGTCATCCATCACGCTGCGCTGCCGCACATGGCCAGTGCCAGCTCCACTAGCATCAGGACCACTCGCAACCATCTCATCCGACCTTCCCTCTCCAGAGGAGACTCGCGTGGGCACCAGAGGCGCGCTCTGCGGCTCGAAGCCGGGGGCGATACGCCGCAACGCGTCACGGCGCATGCGCTCTTTGTTCTCCTCGCGCTGCCTCAGGAACGCCTCGTGTCGTGTCGTGTGTGCGGCAAGCGTGGAGCGCCGCGACGCCTCGAGCGTCGTGACGTGCGGCTCGAGCGTGAAGGCATACACAAACTGTAAAGCGTGTGGGTGTGGTGAGTTTAGTGTGCATCTAGTTGAGATGGTTAGCCGCATAGCGGTGTGAACGTACGTAGGCGTTGATGTCGTCCGGGAGCGGGTGGATGTCTGGCGGAGCCTCGATCTACGCGGACGGATGTGCGTTGGGAATACAAAGAACGGGCGCGGTAGAATTGTAATACGCACCGGACGTGGGATGCGGAGGCTGGGAGACTTGATGAGCGGGACGTGCGCCGCAGCAGAGTATTGCACTATTGCAATTTATAAGCCCATTTGGAATGGTTGAGGCCGGACGGCTTATACTTACATTGCTCGTTCATAAGGTGTTGCAGCGGCGGTGAAGTTCAGGCTGGGATCACAACGACTTTATTTACGTAAACGAACACATCGTCACGAATTCGCAAATGCTATTTTTAGTATATAGATTGTTTCTCTTTCGAACTCCGCGCTTGTGGCTGGCCCACTGGACACTAAACTTTGGAGTTTCAAGTCGGCTCGTTTGAAATCGTTATAGTGAGACCCACGCCGGTAAGAGATGATTAACGCTTTCAGGCTTTATGGCGTCTACACCATAACCGTCAAATGATTACGGCCGTTAACAGTTCTCTTGACCGTGTTGTGTGAGCTTAATCATAACAAATCTCTCGGTTTCGTGTCTCCGTACATCTGCAAAGAGTTGACAGTTTACTTTCATTTGGGCCTGCTATCGTCTCACTCGCAATAAACGTTGCATAACCAGGGATTAGAAGCATGCTTATCAATGGAAACATGATACACCGCATCCCGCAGTCTGCTTTGCTCTATTTTAAGGTATTGGTATCTGCGCAAAATCAACACCGTTTACGCAATTCCACATACCATATGTTTGTTTCTAGATGTACCTGACCTCCAATCCGAGCCATATGGATAAGGGCCCCGGACCTTATGAACAGAGGCAAGAATACAAGGACAGAATCAAAAGCCGGGCTAGATCTAGTACATGCTGTCCTCCGCTCCTGATGCCGGCGAGCACTTTGTGCCACTCTCAAGGGCAGGATTCAATACGAAAACCATCATGTTGCGTCATGATGCACAGGCTGACTGTGTCCTTGGCTCTACCCCGGCGTATAACTAGTCCGCTTGGCGAAGTTGTGGGTTGTACCAACGCCCGTTTACTAAAACCAGGCTTCCAGCAGTCCCCTCCCCTGTATCCCCTGGCGGCGGCTCTACTATGACAAACTCTTCAAGTGCTGACCCCTATGCGGACCGCTTGTCATTACAAAGCTTGTATAGCGCGAGCTCGAACGGGACCGTCGACAACCTCCCCGGTGCAGGGCGCATCCTCGGAAACGTCTACTCTTTCACAGGGAGACGTCTCGAGAAGCAACTAGGCAGCATCGCAGAACGTTTGGGCTATGGACCGCGGGCGACTGCGTTTAGGATTCAGAGGCGGCGCAAAGCCATCGACACATACCCCGAGCTGCCGCCGCTCCCTCGATCTTTCAAAACTGAAAGCAAGAAGATCGAAAAGGATTGCAGACGTCTGCTTAAATATGTCAGGTAATGCTTATAGAGCACTGGCAGGAACTAGACTTGCTGAGATTTTTTCAAGGTCGAATGTAGCTTCGACGAAGAAACAAGCATTGGACCACATCACGGAACTCTCGATCGACGATAGTTATATACGAAGTCTTTTCAAAGTCATGGGCGCAGTAAATGCTATTGAGCCATTGCAAAGGGATCCCGCACTCTGGATTTACTACGGTTCTTCACTTCAGAATAGCTCTCGGAAAGCGCTCGTTTCTCTCGTCGACGTCGAGATAAATACACTTGCACAGAAGGTCGTAGCAGGCAGGCGTTCCTCACTGCAGCCAGATCTGTTTCAAAGTATAGCAACTTTTCTATAGTACGTCGCCTCTGTTTTTTTTGTATACCGGCCACTAAGATATAACGCCAACAGCGACTCCGATCGCTCCTTTCTTGCCGTTCGGCATATCAGGCGACTCTTCGAACGTTTTTACGGTTTTTTCGTGTGGAGCAAAGTGATTGAACAAGTGGTAAACTTCATCGGCACCTCTCCTGACGAGTTTGAGTGGGAAGAAGGCGATCAACTTCTTAAGCATTTACTCGAGTATTTCGTCGATACGCAATTTCCCTTTCGGACTATTAAACGCGAAGACGTTGTTCGTACTATTCTTGAGAAAATCCTTCGGTCTGTCCAGATTCAGCGATATACCCAGTTATTGTTTTCCAGAGTAATTTGATTTTTCGTAACCAGGTATGCAGATAAATTGCCCCGGACGACCAGCTCAAAACCTTTCCAGCGGTGGCTTGCACATTTTGACGAAGCGGAGAACCCTGAGAAGTTTCTTCATGCTCACTACCTCATGCATCTGCTCATGCAAGGCATTGTCTGCGCCGGTGGCATGAGTGAAGTCGACCCGGATGACTTCCGCGTTGATCTTGCTCATCTGCAAGCTATTTATCCGCATGCTCGCTCGGAATTGCTCTTGCGCAAGCTCGCATGTCCACCCGACCTTGTCCTGTGCAAGATTGCCTACAGGCGGCGGAGCCGTATATTCCCATATAATCTGATGGTCTTAGACCCACCGGAACTGCGGATTCTATGTCTAGAGTTGGCCTGTCACGCTGATAGGTGAGTTTATTGGACAGTCATCATGCCGCATTACTCATCTCGTATCTGGAATCTTGCCAGTGATGGTGGTCCGCTTCGGGAGCGTGCACTGCGCTGTGCTGGTACACTCCTGTCCACAGATGCTTATTGTCGAGCTGCGATGTTACAGGCGCTCGCGTCAACCGGGTTAGTGACCACATCGAATTTTGCGACAATTGTTGCGAAGACCGAGAGCTTGTGCAGGCTCCTGCCCTGCCACGCCTATGAGGGTCAGGAACTCTACCGGCACTGCGACGCGGACGGAGATCTTATACACCTTCGAATAAGTCTCTTAAATCACACTATTAGGGGCACGGACACCAAATAGGCTACACTCCTTTCTCACCTTTTTTAATTCTGAAACAGAACACCGGAGACGTCTGTGGCGGAGCCTGCGCAAGTGTGTCCGAGAATGTCCTGAAAATAAACACGTACGACGTGCTCGAGCTATGCGTGCCTCACGGGACAGCCTTCTCGAGCAAGGGCCACTATCCTTTATTTGCGGGGTACACGACGGGAGGGAAGCCGGCCTACGTTGCCAAGGCTTGTTTAACAAATAACCGATGGACGTACTGCGCCGTCACTGAAGGAACTAGGCCTGAGGACTTGCGCATCCCGGACTACTCGATCCGGGTCCGTGCCAACGCGAGGGGGATTGGTCCCGAATCGCTGGTGGTGTACGTCCTGCGGTATGTGCCGGCTGCGTACACTGGAAGTAGGAGTTACGATGAGTCTGTAGAAGGCGGCGAAGAGGGTCTCGATGCGACAGGCCCATTCTTCTGGAAGCCCGTATGGGATGAGTCCTACATTTCAGCCTGGAAGGCAGGTGAGGGTAAGAGAATCGTCGAAGTAGAAGCAGCATATGCGAATGAAGGCGAGTATTCATCTGAAACCTGTGATTGGGAACAGACCGAAGAAGAATGCGATTCAGACAACGAGGATTGGAAGACGGTTGAGGAGGAATTTACCATTTCTGTTGATTAGTGACCACCGTGCCGACCGACAGATAGTCGGACCAGTTCTGCGGCTACTGTGACATGTATGTATGCGGTCCGGTGCATAGGTCCACGCATCTATACACCGCTCATCGTCGACTTATTTGAGGGGGTCGGCGCTTAGTGTATTTAAACCGTGGGAGTTGTGCAAGTGTAATTAAGCTAGAGGGGAGGGTCACATCCTCGTGTTAAAGTGTTAAACAATGAGGTCTGAAGAAAAAAGCACGTACATCGAGCGCCGCGGACGCTCGTCACGAACCGTGTCGGGTTCAAAGCTCTTTCGAAGGTGACTCACTCACTTCGACAAAGCCAAGACTGCAGACAACCTCCTCAACGCGTACCATCTCATATATCTGCTCGTGCGGCGCGTGATCAGCAAAAGCAACGCGGATGAAACGGACCCGGACAACCCTGTTCCGCATGCAGGATCCCATACAGATGGCGGAGTCTTATCATTGCTCATGGGTCCGAAATCTTGCAAAAAAAATTCGCAGAGCTGGAAAATGTGCACCTGGAGCTGGCTTGCTGTATCGGCAGGTAAGCTAAGAAGCAATAGCTATATTGGGGCGCTCGCTTCGTAACCAAAGACTCTTCCAGTAACGATACCCTGCTCCGGAGCGTGCGCGGCACTGTGCCAGCGTACTTTTGTATACCGACGTCTATTGTCGAGCTGCAATGATCCAGGGCGTTCGCATCGCCCGGATCCGTGGCTAGATTGGATTTTGCAGTGATGGCCGAGGAGGCCGAGAATCTGTGCAGGCCTCCCTTACGACTCTCTTCGGAAATCTGAGAGTCCGACGGTATTGCGGTGCCAGTAAGCCTCTCAATCCATTTGTCTAGACTGCGAACCGAGACGGTCTTCTTCCTTACTCGTTTGCCAGGACGTCGTAGGATTTTTGAAGAAGGTTTGCGCAGGTGAGCGCAAATACACTCTGAAAATGAACATGTACGACGTGCTTGAGTTGCGCGTACCCCGCGGGATTGCCTTCTCTAGTGCGGGTCACTATCCCCTCTTTGCGGGGTATATGGTGGGAGGTAAGGCAGCCTACATCGCCAGGGCTAACCTATCAAGTGGGACCTGGACAGGCTGCGCTGTCACAAAGGAACTAGACCAGAGAGTGTGCTCATTCCAGACCACTCGATGCGAGGCGGGGGGAAGTGTCTCCAACTTCTTGGATGTGTACGTCCTTCGCTATGCGCCGGCTGCATACGCCGAAAGTGGGCGCTATGCTGGGGCTATGGACAGCGGCGAGGTTCTGGACGCGACAGGACCGTTCTCCTGGAAGCCCGAAGTTCGGGATGAACACACCAGTCCATTTTGGGGACATATGGGTACGAGGGAGGCGTCGTAGCGCAGATTATTGAAAGCTCTTATTCGTCCAGGGTCGAGGGCTGGGAGACGACCGAGGAAGGATCCATCGTCTCTCTTGATTGATGTCCAGCATACTGTCGATTTATTTGGTACATGCGTTAGTCGCCAAATTCTAATTAGGGATGTTATATTTGCATCAGTAGCACGACGAAAGTTTAAAGTAAGAAGCACAAACGTCCAACGAATCTCAGAAGCGTCCGTACGTTGCGCCGAGAACGAGGGGAAACTGAAGCCGAGGACATGATTAAATCTCAACAACCTTTCGTGTTTACAAGCAGACCACACAAGACTCCGGCGTAGATATCACGATGGACCCGCTTCGAGGAGCAAGGAGTGAACTCTGTAGACGGACCGACGACGGCATCCTAAAGGACCGCAAAATAGAGACTTGACGGCAATTCATCCGGCAACAGAGGATACCACTCTTTTCACCTGCGACCAGAAGCACACGGAATGGGATGCAACACACTCAGTTTCAATTGCGCAAAACCCATAACATACATGACGAAAACACGAGGACTAAAATGCGAACGTTGGTGTACCCAACTCCGGTAAGGAGGATTATCCCAAAGCCCTGCGACCAACGGGACACGCTCCAGCTGAGTGGGAGAAAATAC
>JAKOPK010000561.1:0-15111 GCA_024195185.1 Coniferiporia weirii
AGGGCGGAGGGTGCTAAGCCTATTGCTTTCAGGAGTTGAGCGCAGTGGGGGGTCCACCATGCAACTTCGGTTTTCTTAGGCTTTGCAATAGATGTGAAAGGGGTCAGTGCGTCCTCCATGGCTTTCACCACAGTGGCCGCTTTGATGTCCAAGGAGGTGGTGTCGACAACCGGGAGTTGAAAGGCCTGGTCGAGTGCTGGGTAGGCGATTGCTGACCATTCTGTGAAGTCGTCCGCAGTAAGGCGTCGGGTTCTTGGGATGGGCGATGGGGTGGCGGTTGGGATGGCCCATGTTAGGTGGGCGTGATCAGAGAGTGTTGTTTTCATTGACTCAATGGTGTCCATTATCGAGTTAGCGTCGATTGAGGAGGGGGCCCAGACCATGTCTATGGGACAACGCCGTTCTCCGTTTCGTGGGTGTGAGTCGGTGTTGGGGTCATGAGCAGGTTCGAGGCCGTTCGCATGGAAGAAATCGTCCAAGGGTTGCGCCTTGAGTGTTTCTGCACAGTTGGCGTGGAGATTGGACCACGAGTGGTGGTGATGGTTGAAGTCGCCACACACTGTGAGGGTGGATGCGAGGGATGTGGGGAGGTCAAATAAGAATGACTCACCAGGGTATTGGGGGGGGGCACCTTCCCTGTCTGCAGGTGTCATTCCATAGTAATTGCAGATGCAGACAGTTTGGTGGGAGCGGATTTCTATCGTTAGTACATTGGTGCCGCTTGTGGCAGTGCCGAGGACGGACCAAGAGGAGGGAGGGAGGGAGCATGACACATAGGTAGCTACGCGTGGGCGCATGTCTGGCGGGAGTACAGGCACGTAACCTGGTATGGTTGGGACATTGAGGACTGCCGTTCCAAGCGGGTCGGTGAGGGAGGGTTGGATTCCGATTTGGTACCAGGGAGGTTCCTGGATCAGTAATAGGTGAGGGGGGGAGGGGTCGTCAGATAGGGCCGGGAGTAAGGAGTGGATGGCCACTAGCGATCTTGCTGCGTTCCACTGTAGCACACAAAGTTGTGCACTCATAGCTCCATTTCGAGTTCCTGGATATGGGCCTCATGTAGTCCGTCGAGGATTCCGCGGAAGCGGCACTTTCGTGGGCATGTGGGGTCGGTGGCGGGGTGATCGCTGTTGCAGTTTCGGCAGCGGCGGGGGTGGGGGCAGGTGTCGTCAGCTATGGCTTCAGAGGCACATTCAGTGCACAACTTCCGGTGGTTGTGGGTGAGGTGTTGCCCGGCACATTCTGCACAGACAGCTGGGGCACAGCAGCCCTTTGTTCCGTGGCTGAGCACTTGGCAGCACTCGCACTGCGTGAGGCCTTGATGGACCGGCGAGACAGAGAGTCGGAGGGCGGTGCCAAAGAGCCATACCCGGGGGTGCTTGAGTAGGCGCGTGCATACGGATCCGTCAATGTCGACGAAGGTGAATGAGACCAGGCACATGTCCAGGCCGGAGAGGCACTCTCCATCTGCGATCGCGAAGTGGGGTTCCACCACGAATTCAAGATTCTTGAGGATGGGGTTCTGCACGAGTTCTGCTTTGAGGGTTGCTGCAGAGAAGGGGCGGGCGGTAGGGCCAAAGACATCCCTCGTTGGCACCCTTGAGATGCGCAGGGAAGCCCTTGGTCGGACTCTGGAGGCGGTGAGGGCTAGGTGATCCGGCAGGTGGGTGCCAGTGGTACACCACTTGTCCCTCATGAAGCGGGCGAAGGCCTCCATGTGTCGATCAATGATCGATTCCATGGAGGGGGATGCCGAGGAGGGGTGCTGGGCGAACACGGTCACGATGTGTCCTTTCGCATTGAAGGTGCAGGACAGCACCGTGACCTGGTCAGTGGTGGGGAGGGATCGGAAAAACTCACGAGCAGTCTGGGTCAGGGAAGCCCCAGATTTCCGTGCTGTTGCCACGAGGTTAAGGTCGCCAGCATTAAGGACCAGGGTGGGGTCCTTCGCGTACATTTTTGGGGGTGGGGGGAGCTGTCTGTTGCCCTTCTTCTTCTTTTTGTCAGCTACTGGTGTTTGAGGGGCCCCCCCTGTGGGTTGCGGTGCAGCTGGTTGGGCCGCGGCTTGGGCGTAGGAGGTGGGGGTCTGGGCTTGAGGGGCTGTAGCCGGGGGGGTGGGCTGATTAGTTCTGGTTGCTGGTGCAGTAGTCCGTGGGGCTTGTTGGGGCCTTGGGGCTGGGCGGTTGGCCAGCGAGGACACTTGTCGGGTGAGGTTCCCGACGTTGGAGGTGAGTTTGGTGACAGCATCCACCATCAATTTCATCTCCCGGGAGGGGGGGGGCTGTCAAAACCGTCCGTGGGGCAAGTTTTGCGAATGGGTATGGGAGGGCATCGCAGTTGTGATCCTCAAGGAATCGGTGGTAGGTCATGCCCGCATTGAGCATGGCTACGTGGTTGGTGGGGTGGGCATCCCTTTCCCGCTGAAGGTCCGATAGCACCACATGGGCCAGGGCCGTGATTTTGCCTAGGAACCCAGATGCTTGAATCTCCACTGTGTGGGGGGTGGAGGCATCAGCTCCATCGAGGTCGACGAAGCATCCGTGGAAGGCGACTATAGCCTCAGCTAGGATTTCCTGGGTCCTCGAGAGGTTTTCCGGGTGTCTCCTGGGGGCAAGGGGGGTGAGGGTGTCTGCGGATCGTTTACCTGTCTGGGATTCCAGGGTGTGGGGTCCGTCTTGCTCCATTGCCGCTATTTCGGAGTCGTAGTCGTGTGCTTGAGGTTGGCCCGTCGAGTACGGCGAGTTCTCTACCATGGAGGAGACGGAGAGGGGCTGGTACAGTTCGAACGCGGTTCCTAACGGGGCGTTGGAGGACTGTCTGGGGGGGGACAGCGGTGTAGATGCCGGTCAAGTAACTGCAGTGATGGGGCCCATCGGCGACGATGACGTGGCCTGTTGGGCAGCATCGGAGGCCAGCAAGTGGGTTGTGCTGGGTTTGGGTGGAGGCGGGGGGCAATTGTAGCCACTGGACGACATAGTAGGAGTCTTAGCTGCGTGCGATTATGTAGATGGTGGTGGTCACTGGTCAAGAGGGATGTGCAGATTCAGTGATGGTGTTCTCTATCTTTTACACCCATCACTGAACTGCAGGTGTTGAGCTTATTATCTGCGCTCTACAGTGTCAGGAGGTAGAATGGTGACATAGCCAGAAATAGAAGGCACACCATAGATAGGCAGTCCAGCTGGGTCGGTGAGAGAGGGCTGCAATCCAATTTGATACCACAGAGGCTCTTGAATCAAAAGAAGATGTGGGGGAGCAGGGGCCGAAGAAAGAGAAGGAAAAAGGGATTGTATCGCCACGAGTGAGCGGGCGGTGTTCCACTGGAGTACACGTAGTTGTGCACTCATTAAAACTCCTCTTCTTTTTTTTTTTTTTCTTTTTTATTCCTTCAGAATTATCTAATACATCTGCCCCCCCAGAGGGGGGGCCATGACTAAACAACTACGGAGGCGCCCATCATCACACATCACACAAAACTGGGCGGGGCGCGTCCCCCCAAGGGGGGCTAGTGTAAAACGCGCCCTATTAAGGAAAATGAGGGAGAGAGGAATGGGAGGTCTACATATGGAGATGCCATGCCCTAACTAATAAAAGAAACATCCTTCTTGTCCTCTAACCACCACCATCGACTTTTGCAGCAGTAGCTCAAACTCCCTCAAATGTTGTCCAGTGGTTCAGGTCGCCCCCCCTGTCCCAACCCCTCTAACTTTTCGTCTTTCAAGGCTTTGTTTGCATCCCTGGACACGGCGTCAAAGCCACCGGCGCCCCCACCCCCACAACGTTTGGCGTCCTCATCGGCGTCCTCCCCCTGCTTCTCGTCTGCCCCCTCCCAGGAGCTGGCGCTTGGACCCACTTTCCAACTGTCGTCCCTGGACCCCCTTCAAGGTGCCCCCTCCTCCCCTGTTATACAGGGTGGAGCTGGTGAAGACTTGGCCATGGAGCTCGGCAGCCCCCACACCCCACAAACACAGACTGGCAAGAGGTCTGCCGACACCATCACCCCCCTCATCCGCCCAGCATGAGTCACGGAGTCCCAACGGATTCTGTTTGAGTCAGTTGCTAGGTTTGAGGACCTTTACCATAGGGTCAACAGTGGCCCCGCTGAAGCCACCCCCTCCGAGACGGCATTCAAAATCACTCGGTACCTTGGCAGGACGCTCATGCACTGCCATGTCACCTTGACATCACAGAAATGGGCACAAGTAGGAGGCCCCCACCCCCAGAACGTGGAACTACACAACATAGTCACCCAGTACAGAATCGCGGCTACAGGTTACGACGTGGACCTGCCTGCCCCCTTTGCCACTGGTGCACACGGCCCCCTGCCCCAGGGTGCCCGCCCCCCCCCCTCCATCCGACGAAATGAGGGAGCTGAAGTCAGCCATGCTGAAACTCACCTCAGATGTTGGTGCCATCTCTTGCCAGGTCGCCTCCCTGGCAGCTCATCCCCCCCACGCCCTCAACAGGCTGCGAGGTCACCAGCCCCCACCAATGTGGGAGGCACCCAGACCACCCTCGTGGCATCGGCCCCAACAGCTGGTGCCCCCCAATCCTATGCCCAGGCCGCGGCTCAGCCTGCAGCCCCTACTAACCCCACACAGGTAACCGCCATGGCTACTACCTTTTTTTATTTATTTTTATTTTATTATTCCTTCAGAATTATCTAATACAAGGTTGCCCCCCCCAAGGGGGGGCCTAGACTAAACAACTATGGAGGTGCCCGTCACTGTACATCATACAGAACTGGGCGGGGTGCATGCCCCCGAGGGGGCCAAGTGGGAGTATGCGCCCTATTAAAGAGAGGGGAAAGGATAGGAGGAAAGGGAGGGATACATATCACGACCATTGCCCATAACTAATAAAAGAGAGGAAAAACTGATGGACACTTAGAATTGGAAGGGGGGGTGGCAGCGAGAGCCAGACAGGAACCGATAAGGGAAACCGAAAGCCGATCACTAATCAGAGGGAAAGGGAGGAGCGTTACCTGCGAGCTCCAAGAGAGCCAGGTCCATGTCCTGTGTCCTGGGTCCAAGGTATCGACGCATGTATTCCCTAAGGACATTGAGGTCGAAGTCCTCTCTGGAGGTGGGTAGACCGTCCAGATCCATGGCAGCGAAAGCCAGCCTGATGGACCCCACGGTGTGGTCTGAGATGCGGTTAAGGTGACCTGTTGCACGCAGCCAGCACCGAAGGATGGGGAGGAGGGTTTCATCTGCCCACTCGCTGTGGTGGGCTGGGGGGGGGCGATTGGCTGGCCAGACTCGTGGAATCCACACCTGGAAAGCATCGCATCCGCTGAGGATGTGGGCAGTGGACTGGACAGGCCACGGGGGGTGGTTATGCCATCTGCAGTAGGCGATCAGGCCATGCATGCGACGGTAGACTGAGTCAAAGCTCAGCCAGTATCCCCCATAGGGACCGGCGTGGCAGAGGACCTGAGCTACTGCAGATAGTTCGCGGTGAGGGTGGTCCGCAAAGAGTGTGAGGATCTTGCGTGGCATACGGGTGGGGGGTCCGGTCACGGCCAAGTACTTGTCAGCGGTCGAAGTGAGGGGGCGGGCCAGTTGGTGAGACCAGCGTGCACGAGTGATGAGGGTAGACTGCTCCTTGAGTGCAGAGATGGAGGGGGCAAGTGAGGACAGGGGCAAATCTGTGGCGGCTTTCGCCTTGGCGTCTGCCCATTCATTGCCCGCGATGTCCGAGTGACCGGTAAACCACATGAAGTGGACGGTGAGGCTGGGGAAAGAGTCGAGGAGTGTTTGCACGCCTGCCTTCCAGGTGGGGAGGAGTTGGGCCCCCGAGGCGGATGGCCAAGTCCGGAAGAGGTTGATGGCCGTGAGGGAGTCGGACATGAAGTGAATGTCCGAGACTTCCATCAGGTGATCTCGAAGGTGGGTGGCTGCCCACCCCGGAGCGCCAGCTAGTGCCCAGATTATCGACTCTCTTGCGAGGCCGAACATACGCGTGCACCTTCCTCGGAGTATGGGCTGACCAAGGCCCCTCTGCTGTCCTCTACAGCATGCTGGTTTGTAGGTATACAGTGTCCAAGGGTGTAGTGTGAGGGTCACGGCGCCATAGGCACTACCCCACCACCCAAGCCCAGGTATCCCTGCCCCCCGCTTTCCATTGTAGAGCGCCGCTTTGTTCTGAGGAATCAACTTAAGCACCGCAGTCAGAATTACCCTGACGCAGACCCACAGCAGATTTAGTACTCTGTGGCCACTGGCGGCAACTCTCCTGCCAGTGCCTGGGCTCGCTTCCACAGACCGGTTGACCCAGGGCAGCTTTTAGGATTACCCCGGGAGTCCCCAGCTGCTTCCGTTTCCCCATGTCCTGCATGTGCTTCAAAAACCCGCGCAAGCACGGGGAATCATCTCCTGATGCAATAGAAGCGCTGGCTTCTGGATCCGCAGCATGCAGGACTTACTGTGTTGCATAGCTTGACCCGGGTTGGAATGCCTCCCCAGGAGTCCCCTAGCCATTTCCAGAAGGCCGAGGGTGGCCTGTCGCTTTCGCGTCGGCTGGTTATCATCGCCATACCCCCTGTTATGAAACCCCTATCCCTTTTGGCAAAGAATGCCGTCATCAGGACCCTTTTGGGCTGCCCATTAGGCTTTGGCGGAGCGGTTGTTTCCCCGAAGGGACTGGGTTGCTAAGCCCAGCACAGCCTCCGCAGTTAAGCGGCCCCCTGAAGGACAGACCCGGTACTACCTGGGTTCGAGGTTGCCCGGCTCCCGCTGACCGCTGCGCAGGGCAGAGGGTTGCCCCCCCCCACTAAGGGTGTTAACGTCGTGCCCCCCCCCATCGAACAGGTATACACCTGTCTCTGGGAGCACTGAAGCAGAGGGAATCAGTGCAGACATGGATGCGAATCATCCTCACCGAGTCATCGCTCCCAGCAGGGACGTTAACGACAGGTCCCAAGGCCCACTGGCGGGTGCTGCCCCTTGTGCACCAACGACGACGAAGGCGACCAGGAGACCGCATAGTGGTATAACCACCATGTGAGTCGGAAAGTTCTCTCGCATATGGACCCAGTCAGCGACCAAGCCAGATAATGGGTTCTGTGACCGACCCCAAGCATTCCAGAGCGGTATCCATAGATGATGGCGGTAGGAGGTCAAGAAGGATGGCCGTGGCTACTACCGAAAAGAAGAAGAAGCCTAAGCATCAGCTGCCCCCCCCCCCCCAAGATGTTTGCCAAGGACCCTACTCTGGTTCTTAGCACTGGTCTCTGTGTCCCCCATGCTGACTCTTGCCTCTCTGGAGCTATTCTTACCCAGCAGGCCCAAGAATTTTTCGACGCCCTCCCCACTGCAGACCATGTTACGGTGCTTTCCTCAGTGTTCAATGTCAAGGGCAACATTGTGTCCATCTTTGCCCACCGCCCCACTAACATGACCCCTTCAACGGAGACGATCATTAATTGTCACCAGGTCGCATTCACGTGCCACATGCATGACAGGTGCCTCGTCGCCGATGCCGTCCTCCCCAACAACTTCATCCTTTCCCCATCCTGTGTCTGCCAGCGTTCGGCCTTGCACATCTCCATGGTGCCCACTACTGACATGTTTGGTACTGGAGGCAAAATCTTCACCCCTTCGCAACTTTTGTTGGAAGTGAAGCATAATCCTGCACTTCGCAACCTCGACTTTGTCATCCCCCCCCACTTCGCAACACCGGCTGAGAATGTTATCAACCTCAAACAGTGCCCGGTTTCCTTCTCCTTTGCCGATCCTGACAGTCAAATCTGCATGCGTCTACTCAAGAGGCCCCGGGTCTGGCTCTTTGGCACCTCCCTCTGGCTCTCGGTCCCACCCATACGTCCCAGCCTCACCCAGTGTGAATGCTGCCAGGCACTCAGGCACGGAACGAAGGGCTGCAAAGCACCTGCGATGTGCACCGAATGTGCCGGCAACCACCGCTCCATTAACCATCGCAAATCCTGCGCCGACTGTGCCACAGAGGCTAACAAGTCGGACCTCTTTTTTTTTATTTTTTTATTTTTTTAATTATTCCTTCAGAATTATCTAATACAAGGTTGCCCCCCCAAAGGGGGGGCCTGGACTAAACAACTACAGAGGTGCCCGTCACTGCACATCATACAGAACTGGGCGGGGCGCGCGCCCCTGAGGGGGCCAAGTGGGAAGATGCGCCCTATTAAAGAAAGGGAGAGGGAAAGAGGAAAGGGAGGGATACATATTGCGACCATTGCCCGTCACTACTAAAAGAGAGGATAACTTATGGACGCTTAGAAATGGAATGTGGGGTGGCAGCGAGAGCCAAATAGAGACCGGGGGGAATCCAAAAGGCGCTCACGAATTAGAGGGAAAGGGAGGAGCATTACCTGCGAGCTCCAAAAGAGCCGGGTCCGTGTCCTGTGTCCTGGGTCCTAGGTATCGATGCACGTAGTCCCGTAGAACGTTGAGGTTGAAGTCCTCGCCGGAGGTGGGTAGACCTTCCAGATCCATGGCGGCAAATGCCAGTCTGATGGACCCCGCGGTGCGGTCTGAGATGCGGTTGAGGTGTCCTGTCACACGCAGCCAGCGCCGAAGGACGGGGAGGAGGGTTTCATCTGCCCACTCACTGTGGTGGGCTGGGGGGGGGCGGTTAGCCGGCCAGACTCGTGGGATCCACACCTGGAATGCATCACAGCCGCCAAGGATGTGGGCGGTGGACTGGATGGGCCATGGGGGGTGGTTGTGCCATCTGCAGTAGGGGATCAAGCCGTGTACACGTCGGTAGACTGAGTCAAAGCTCAGCCAGTAACCCCCATAGGGACTGGCGCGACAGAGGACCTGGGCTACTGCGGATAGCTCGCGCCGAGGGTGGTCCACCAGAAGAGTGAGCAACTTCCGGGGGGTGCGGGTGGGGGTCCTGTCACTGCGAGGTATTTGTCCGCTGTCGAGGCGAGTGGGCGTGCTAGTTGGTGGGCCCAGCATGCCCGCACGACGAGGGTTGATTGTTCCTTGAGTGCGGAGATGGAGGGGGCAAGTGAGGACGGGGGCAAATCTGTTGCTGCTTTTGCCTTGGCGTCTGCCCATTTGTTGCCCACGATGTCTGAGTGACCGGGGCACCAAGTGAAGTGGACGGTGAGGCCGGGGAATGAATTGAGCAGTGTTTGCACGCCTGCCTTCCAGGTGGGGAGGAGTTGGGCCCCAGAAGCTGATGGCCAAGTCCGGAAGAGATTGATCGCCATGAGAGAGTCGGACATGAAGTGAATGTCCGTGACTTCCATCAGGTGGTCTCGAAGGTGGGTGGCCGCCCACCCCGGAGCGCCGGCGAGTGAGAAAATCTCGGCGTCCGTGGCTGTAGCGACAGAGGGGGATGTGAGGCGGCAGTATCCTAGTTTGCGGGTACCGCGCATGGCGCAGATGGCGGACCCCGAGTCGGTTCCGATGTGGGAGCCATCAGTGAAGACCTGGAGTGAGGTGGGGGTGCACCGTTCCCGAGCTCGAACGACGAATGCGCGTCGGACCTCGGAGGGAACAGGGATGGGGGGGACTTCGAATTTGATCCGACCTTGCCCGAAGGCTAGTGGATCCGTCCATGGGGGGTGCGTATACGCTGGGACTTGCTGGACACGTGGGACACGGACCTGCAAAGAATGGGAGAAAGGGAGGTTAGTGCTGTCTTGGTAACGACGACGGCCTACGGGGTGTGGGGTGCGCCAAAGGCGTAGGGCATGGCCAGTCTTTAAATATTCGAAGTAAGCAAAGAAAGGGGGGGTAGAGCAAAGGAAATTTGTGGACAGGGGGGATGCGCCTTTGTAGACGCCTAAAATCCATCGGCATGCGGTGTTTTGGACTGCCTGCAGACGATTTACCAGGGTTTTCTGTGAGCGGCCGTGATACCACACCGGTGCGCCCCATGCAAGCATGGTGCGTACGCAGGCAGAGTAGAGCTGTCGCAGGAGGAGGGCCGAGATGCCGCGCTCGGTGTTACCGAGGATGTGTAGTGCGGCGAGGGTGGAGAGACCTTTAGAGCACATGCGCTCTACGTGGGCTTTGAATGAGAGACCGGGGTCCCACCAGATCCCGAGCCATCACAGGGGGTTAGTGGGTTTGATGCTGGTGGTGGGCGTAATTTGAATGCCAGTGGTCCTCCAGTTGTCGTAACCGATGGTGCGCCGAGGCGGGTGGAAGTGGAGTGCCTCTGTCTTCGCGGCCTCGATGTTGAGACCGAGCCGGAGGAAGTGGCTGTCGAGTTGGCGGTATGCATGGGCGAGGTTTTCGCAGTTGGAGGCGATGTCGGGTCCCATGCAGACGATAAGGTGGTCGTCCACATACGCGAGGAGGTTGCATCCTGGTTGTTGGAAGCGCCGGATGGCGAGCCCCACGAATATGGTGGAGAGGATAGGGGAGACTGGGGACCCTTGTGGGGTTCCTAGGTCGGGTTTGGGTGCGCTGGGCAGAGTTGTCCCGTCGAAGGATATTGAGACGCTGCGCCCTGTCATGAAGGATAGGCACCAGTCCGCCATGTTCAGTGGACAGCCCATGGACATGAGTTGCTGGTGAAGGAGAGCTGGATGAACCGAGTCGAAGAATCCTTGTATGTCTACTGCGAGGATAGAACATACTTGGCCTTTCGAGTGGGCGCGTTCAACTATCTGTAAAAGGTGCTGGGAGGCATCATAGACTGAGTGGCCCTGATGTCCCCCATACTGGTTAGGAGGTAGCCAGTCTTCCTCGTTGGTGAGGAACTGGAGCCGGTTAGCGATAATCTTTTCCAGGAGCTTTCCCAGCGTCTCCTCGAGGGTAATTGGGCGGTATGACCGCGGTGAGAAGGGATCTTTCTTGTTCGGCTTCCTGAGCATAACCACTTTTGCCGCCCACCAGCACTCGGGGTGGTGCCCCAAGCGCAAGCAGTCGTTGAAAAGGGTTAGAACCTCGATGGGGTAGTGCATGACCACCCATTTGAGTGGGCGGTAGCTAATCCCGGAGGGCCCGGGTGCAGACAAGTTAGAGGTGCCGGTCAGCGCCGCCTCGAGCTCGGAGGCAAGGAGAGGCGGTGCTGGCGGTGGTGGGGGGGGGGTGCGGGCGGTAGGCCCGCATCCGGTGTTGGGGGGGGGTTCCTTGAAGAAAGTGCTGCGGAATAGCTCACCTTTCTCGTCTTCGGAGGTGGTGAAGGTGCCGTCCTCCCGCCGGAGGGAGGGGACTTGGGTTGGGTGAACGCCTAGGCCTCGCTTGGCCCATGACCAGATGTTTGTCGGGTTCCCTTCTGGTGTGTGGCGACTTCAACCGTCACCACCACTCATGGTCCGATCTTGCTGCTACTCAGAAGGAGTTGTTGGGGGCCACAGATGTCCTGACAGTGGAGGTACACGCACAAGTCACAGTCTGGTTCTGCAACTACTATGGAATGAGCCCCCCGGAACGTGACGCCCCCTCCCCTCAGTACCCAGGTGAGTCTTTCCTCTTCTCACTCCCCCCAGTGCTGGCCACCACCCTCCTGGTGTGTGGCGACTTCAACTGTCGCCACCACTCCTGGTCCAATCTTGCCACAACTCGGCGGGAGTCGTTGGGGGCCCAACCCCTTGATGACTTCTTTTGGGAAAACGGCCTCGAGCCCGCCCATGCGCCAGACTCCGACTCCCGTCCAAAGGACAGTCCCTGCTGGTGCCCGATTGACGTGGTGTGGGCCCCACCACATATCGCGCTGGAGTCCATTTTTGACTCATTCACTTCGGCGCGATCCACTCTCTCTGACCATGCCCAACTTTCTTGGGCGGTCACCACTAATCTTCCTCCCCCCCTCCCCTGAGTTCGTCGACTCACAAACGATGACTATGGGGAGTGGATGGAGCTTGCCTTCCCAGCCCTGACTGAGGCCTTTAAACTCCCGGCTGCAGACTCCCAACACCTGGACACCAAGGTGGCCGCTGTGGTTCATGCCATGGAGGCCGCCCTACAGCTGTTCACCACCCTCGCCCAGCTGTTGAAGACCGAGGTCCCATGGTGGATGCCCGCCTGTGGCGACCTCCTCAAGGCCATCGATGCTGCCCCCACCAACAGACTGTGAGCCGCCGCATGCCAAGCTTTTAAGCGAGGGATAAGGGCGGCAAAGTGCACTTACTACTCGGATCAGGCATCAGAGGCCACCCCCTCTAACATCTGGTCCTGGGCCAAATGTGGCCTAGGCATGCACCCCATTCAAGTCCCCTCGCTGAAATGCGCAGACGGCTCCTTCACCCAGTTGGACGACGAAAAAGGTGAGTTATTTCGTACCACCTACTTCCAAGAACCACCCCCCCTCCTGGACACGGGCCTTGGGCCCCTTCCCCCCCCTCCACCGGGCATGCCCCCGCTTCTCATTACTGAGTTGACGGACACACTCACTGATACCTCCAACTTATCAGCTCCAGGGCCGTCGGGCATCGGCTATCGCCCCTTAAAGTGGGTGATTGCTGCATTTCCTGATGAGATCCTGACGCTTTTCAATGACTGCTTGCACCTGGGGCATCACCCCAAGTGCTGGCGGGCAGCAAAAGTCATCATGCTCCGAAAGCCGAATAAGAAGGACCCCTTCTCCCCCCACTCTTACCGACCCATCACCCTCAAAGAGATGTTGGGCAAGCTCCTCGAGAAGATGATCGCTAACCGGCTCCAGTTCCTCACTAATGAGGAGGACTGGCTGCCACCTAACCAGTATGGGGGGCGTCAGGGACACTCTGTCTATGACGCTGCCCAACACCTTCTACAACTCGCAGAGGGTGCCCACTCGACGAACCAGGTCTGCTCTATCCTCACAGTAGACATTCAGGGCTTCTTCAACTCGGTGCACCCCCAACTCCTCCACCAACAGCTGCTGATGATGGGCTGTCCACCTAACATGGCAGACTGGTGCCTCTCATTCATGACAGGGCGTAAAGTCGCTATCTCCTTTGATGGCACGATGACCCCTCTGACTCCAAAACCCGACCTCGGCACCCCCCAAGGTTCCCCGGCCTCCCCCATCTTGTCGACGATCTTCGCGGGCCTCATCCTCCGCCACTGGAAGTGGCGGGGGTGTAAGCTCCTGGCCTACATTGATGACCATCTTATTGTATGTGTCGGCGACTCTGTCACTGCCAACTGCAAAACTCTTGCCGACACATACCGCCACCTCAATGGCCTCTTTAACCGTCTCAGTCTCAACATTGAAGTGGCAAAAACTGAGGCACTCCATTTCCACCCACCCCATCGAAAGACCGGCTACCATGGCTGGGACACGATGGGGATTCAAATTGACCCCAACACCCTTGTCCAGCCCTCCATCCCCTTGCATTGGCTTGGGATTTGGTGGGATCCGGGCCTCTCCTTCAAACCTCATGTTGAGCGCATGCGCTCCAAGGGGCTCTCTACACTAGCCACCCTCCACATACTCGGCAACACCAAATGCGGTATCTCGGCCCTCCACCTCTGGCAACTTTACTCGGCGTGTGTGCACACTGTGCTTGCATGGGGCGCGCCTGTCTGGTATCATGGCCGGTCCCAGAAAACCTTAGTAAATCATCTGCAGGCCATTCAAAACACAGCATGCCGGTGGATCTTAGGCATCTACAAGGGCATGTCTCCATTATCTACTAATTTCCTATGCTCCCTCCCCCCCTTTTTTGCTTATTTTGAATATTTAAAAACTAACCATGCCCTGCGCCTTTGGCGCACCCCCCACTCCATTGGCCACCGCCACTACCTGCCGCGTGCTAATATCCCCTTCTCCCTTTCTCTGCAGGCCCATGTCCCTCATGTCCAACAGGTCCCAGCGTACACACACCCCCCTTGGGTCGACCCGCTTGCTTTCGGGCAAGGTCAGATCAGTTTTTCCGTCCCCCCAGTGCTGGTTCCCTCCAAGGTCCAGACGGACTTTGTCCATCGAGCTCGGGAACTCTGCACACCCCTCACTGTCCAGGTCTTCACTGATGGCTTGTGCCTTGGTCAGAAGGCTGGATCTGCTATCGTCGCCATGAGCGGGCCGCACTGGCTCCACTCTCATCGGCTAACCTCTCCCTTGTGCGCCACTGCCACAGATGCCGAACAATTTTCCCTCGGCATTGCTCCTGACTGGGCCGTGCGCCACCTCCACGAGCCACTTGAGCACGTCTTGGATGTCGTCTTTATGTCCGACTCACTCACAGCCCTCAACCTCTACTGCTGGTGGCCCTCTGCATCAGGGGCAAACCTCCTCCCACTTTGGAAGTTGGGTGTCCAGACTCTTCTGGACTCTTTCCCACAGCTACACGTACACTTTGCATGGTCCCTGGGTCATGAGGACATTGCAGGTAACAAATGGGCTGATTCGGAAGCCAAGGCCGCAACATGCCTGCCCCCCTCCAATCTCCCCCCATCAATCTCGGCGTTGAAAGAACAAGCAACCCTCACAGCCCGTGAGCACTGGTCCCTCCAACTCACCCATCCCCTCGCCTCCACCGCAGACAAGTACTTAGCGGTTACGGGCCCCCCCACCTGGACGCCCAGGAAACTCCTCACTCTCCTGGTTGACCACCCCTGCCGCGAGCTTTCCACAGTCACTCAGGTTCTCTGCTGTGCCGGTCCCTATGGGGGCTACTGGCTGAGCTTTGACTCTGCCTACCAGCACACGCATGGCCTGATTTCATACTGCAGGTGGCACAACCACCCCCCCTGGCCGATGCAATCTACTGTGCACATTCTGGGCGGCTGCAAGTCGTTCATGCACTGGATTCCCCGCATCTGGCCAAGACGGCAACCCCCCCCTGTCCACCATTCCGAATGGGCAGACAAAGACCTTATCCTTGTCCTGCGACGCTGGCTGCGTCTGACAGGCCACCTTAACCGCACCTCAGACCGTACTGTGGGGGCCATTCATTTGGTGTTTGCTGCCATGGCTCTGGACGGCCTCCCTACTACTGACGGCCTCGACATGGGCACCCTTCAGGCATATGTGCGTCACTACCTCGGACCTCAGACACAGGACATGGACCCGGCTCTCTTGGAGTTGTCAGGTAATACTCCTCCCTTTCCCTCTCTATCATGATCGACTTTTGGATTCCCTCACCGGTTTCTCGCATGGCAATCACACCTCCCCCTCTACATTTCTTATTAGACCCCAAAGTTTCTTTCTTTTATTAGTTTTTTTTTTTTTTTTTTTTTT
>JAKOPK010000562.1:0-15098 GCA_024195185.1 Coniferiporia weirii
TTTTTTTTTTTGTTATTCCTGCAGAATTATCTAATACATCTGCCCCCCCCAAAGGGGGGGCCATGACTAAACAACTATGGAGGCGCCCGTCAATGTGCATCGCATGAAACTGGGGGGGGCTAGTGTAAAACATGCCCTATTAAGGAAAAGAGGGAAGAGAGGAATGGGAGGTTTACATATGGTGACACCATGCCCTAACTAATAAAAGAAAGGAAAACTGTGGGGTTACATAAGAAGAGGAAAAGGGGAGGCGTGAGTGCCATGCGGGAAATCGATAAGGAAGCCGAAAGCCGCTCACAAGTCAGAGGAAAGGGGGGGAGCATTACCTGAGAGTTCCAAAAGAGCCAGGTCCGTGTCCAGTGTCCAAGGTCCGAGGTATCGACGCATGTAGTCCCGAAGGGTGTCCATGTCCAATCTGTCGGTGGTAGGGAGGCCGTCCAGAGCCATGGCAGCGAATGCCAAACAAATGGCCCCCACAGTATGGTCCGAGATGCAGTTGAGGTGTCCTGTCAGATGCAGCCAGCGTCGCAGGACAGGTATGAGGTCTTCGTCCACCCATTCAGAATGGTGGACAGGGTGGGGTCTCTGTCTGGGCCAGATGCGAGGGATCCAATGCGCAAATGACTCGCAGCCGCCCAAAATGTGCGCCGTGGATTGCGTTGGCCAGGGTGGATGGTTGTGCCACCTGCAGTAGGAGATCAAGCCGTGCATGTGGCGGTAGGCTGAGTCGAAGCTCAGCCAGTAACCCCCGAAGGGTCCAGCATGGCAGAGAACTTGAGCTACTGTGGATAGCTCTCGGCAAGGGTGGTTGACCAGGAGAGTGGGAAGCTTCCTGGGCATCCTGGTGGGGGGGCCGGTAACCGCCAAGTACTTATCAGCGGTGGAGGCGAGGGGGCAGGCGAGCTGGAGGGCCCATTGCTCATGGGCAGTGAGAGTCGCCTGTTCCTTCAGCATGGAGATAGAGGGGGGGAGATTGGATGATGGTAGGCGTGTGGCTGCCTTGGCTTCCAAATCAGCCCATTCGTTGCCTGCGATGTCCTCATGACCGGGGGACCATGCGAAGTGAACGTGAAGCTGCAGGAAGGAGTCCAGAAGGGTCTGGACGCCTGACTTCCAAAGGGGGAGGAGGTTAGCCCCCGAGGCGGAGGGCCAGCGCTTGTAGAGGTTGAGCGCGGTGAGCGAATTGGACATGAAGATGATATCCGTGACGTTTGCGAGCGACTCGCGGAGGTGGCACACTGCCCAGTCAGGAGCGATTCCGAGGGAGAATTGTTCGGCATCTGTGGTGGTGGCACACAGGGGGGAGGTCAGCCGATGGGAGCAAAGCCGGTGTGGCCCGCTCATGGCGACGATGGCGGAACCGGCCTTCTGGCCTAGGTGTGAGCCAATGGTGAAGACCTGGATAGTGGTGGGTGTGCAGAGTTCCCGAGCTCGATGGACAAAGTCTGTCCGGACCTCGGAGGGAACCGGCACAGGAGGGACGGAGAAGTTGATCCAGCCTTGCCCGAAGGCAAGGGGGTCGACCCAGGGGGGGTGCGTGTATGCTGGGACCTGTTGGACATGGGGGACATGGGCCTGCAGAGAAAGGGAGAAGGGGATATTAGCACGCGGTAGATAACGACGGCAGCCGATTGAGTGAGGGGTGCGCCAGAGGCGCAGGGCATGGTTAGTTTTTAAATATTCGAAATACGCAAAAAAAGGGGGGAGGGAGCATAAGAAATCTGTGGAGAAGGGAGACGCACCCTTGTAGATGCCAAGAATCCACCGGCAAGCAGTGTTTTGAACAGCCTGCAGACAATTCACTAATGTTTTTTGGGACCGACCATGAAACCAGACAGGCATGCCCCATGCAAGCACGGTGCACACGCAGGCCGAGTATAGTTGTCAGAGGTGGAGGGCCGAGATTCCGTGCTCAGTGTTGCCGAGGATGCAGAGGGTGGCGAGTGTGGAGAGACCTTTGGAGCGCATGCGCTCCACGTAAGGTTTGAAGGAGAGACCCGGGTCCCACCAAATCCCCAACCAGTGGAGGGGGATGGAGGGACGGATGAGCATGTTGGGGTCGATTTGTATCCCCATCATGTCCCAGCCATGGTAGCCGAGTTTCCAACGGGGCGGGTGGAAATGGAGCACCTCGGTTTTGGCGGCTTTGATATTGAGGCCTATCTGATTAAAGAGGCTGTTGAGGTGGTGGTACGCGTCTGCAAGGGTTTTGCAATTGGCAGTGACTGAGGCGCCGATGCATACTATGAGGTGGTTGTCGACATATGCCAGGAGCTTACACCCGTGCCACTGAAAGCGGCATAGGAAGAGTCCAGCGAAGATTGTCGACAAGATGGGGGAGGCGGGGGAACCTTGGGGGGTGCCGAGGTCGGGTTTAGGGGTCAGCGGGGTTGTCATGCCATCGAAAGAGATGGAGACTTTACGCCCTGTCATAAACAAAAGGCACCAGTCTGCCATGTTAGGTGGGCAGCCCATCGTCAGAAGCTGTTGGTGAAGGAGTTGGGGGTGCACTGAGTCGAAGAAACCCTGAATGTCTACTGCAAGGACAGAGCAGACCTGGTTTGTCAAGTGGGCACCCTCCGCGAGCTGTAGGTGTTGGGCGGCATTGTAGACAGAATGTCCTTGATGCCCCCCATACTGGTTAGGTGGCAGCCAATCCTTGGTGTTAGCGAGGAATTGGAGCCGATTAGCGATCATCTTCTCGAGGAGCTTGCCCAAAGTCTCTTCAAGCGTGATGGGTCGGTAGGAGTGGGGTGAGAAAGGGTCCTTCTTGTTCGGCTTTCGGAGCATGACGACCTTTGCTGCCCACCAACACTTGGGGTGGTGCCCCAGGTGTAAGCAGTCATTGAAAAGCATCAGGATCTCATCAGGGAATGCAGCAACCACCCATTTTAAGGGGTGATAGCCGATGCCTGACAGCCCTGGAGCCAATAAGTTGGAGGTGTCGGTGAGCGCTTCCGTCAACTCCGAGAGGAGGAGAGGGGGAGCGCCCTGTGGGGGGGGAGGAGGGGGGCCCAGGCCCGCTTCAGGGAGGGGGGGGGGTTCTTGGAAATAGGTTTCGCGGAAAAGCTCACCTTTCTCCTCATCCGACTGTGTGAAGGTGCCGTCCGCACATTTAAGCGAGGGGACTTGAGTGGGGCGTGTACCCAGGCTGCATTTGGCCCAGGACCAGATGTTGGAGGGGTTGGCCTCCGATGCCTGATCTGAGTAATAGTTTCGTTTTGCCACCTGTACTCCTCACTTAAAAGCTTGGCGTGCGGCGGCTTGCAGATAGTTGGTGGGTGTGGCATCAATGGCCTTAAGGAGGTCGCCACAGGAGGGCATCCACCATGGGACCTTGGTCTTCGACGGCCAAGCGAGGGTGGTGAATGGTTGTAGGGCAGCTTCCATGGCGTTGACCACGGCGGCTGCTTTGGCATCCAAGAGGGCAGAGGTGGTGGTTGGGAGTTTGAAAGCCTCAACCAGGGCAGGGAAAGCTAGCTCCGTCCACTCCCCATAGTCGTCGTTAGTAAGGCGACAAACCTGCGGGAGTGGCAGGGGGAGGTTAGTGGTGAGGGCCCAGGTGAGCTGGGCGTGGTCTGAGAGAGTGGAAGGCGCCGAAGTGAAGGAGTCAAGAATAGACTCCGGCACAATGTGTGGGGGGGCCCACACCATGTCAAGCGGGCACCGACAGGTCCCATCCTTTGGATGGGAGTCGGAGTCCGGTGCATGGGCGGGCTCGAGGCCATTTTCCTGAAAGAAATCGTCGAGGGGTTGTGCCCCCAACGATTCCTGCCGAGTGGCGGTGAGATCGGACCATGAGTGGTGGCGACAGTTGAAGTCGCCACACACCAGTAGGGAGGTGGCCAGCACCTGGGGGAGCAAGAAAAGAAAAGACTCACCTGGGTACTGGGGGGAGGGGGCATCACATTCTGGAGGCTGCATACCATAGTAGTTGCAGATTCTGACTGTGGCTTGTGATCGTACCTCCACCGTCAGTACATCAGTGCCGTTGGTGGCGGGGCCGATGATGGACCAGGAGGCAGGGGGGAGGTTCCATGAGACATATGTTACAACACGAGGACGCGTGTCGGGAGGTAAAACAGTGACATATCCAGAGATAGATGGAACACCATAGATAGGGAGTCCAGCGGGGTCTGTGAGGGAGGGTTGCAGTCCGATTTGATACCAAGGTGGTTCTTGAATCAGCAACAGATGGGGCGGGGAGGGAGCTGAAGAGAGAGAAGGAAAAAGGGATTGTATCACCACAAGTGAGTGGGCGGCGTTCCACTGGAGCACACGAAGTTGTGCACTCATTAATATTCTTCTTCTTCAGGAAGGATGGGGAAGTCCTGTTCTTGTCCGGCAAGGATGCTGCGGAAGCGGCGTTTCTTGGGGCAGGCAGGGAAAGTGGCAGGGTGGTCGCCACCACAGTTGCGGCAGTGGCGGGGGTGGGGGCAGAGGTCCGTCCCATTCGTCTCAGTGGCACAGTCGGCGCAGGACTTGTGATGGTTAATGGTGCGGTGGTTGCCAGCACATTCAGTGCACATCACTGGAGCTTTGCAGCCCTTGGTGCCATGGCCAAGTGCCTGACAACGCTCACACTGGGTGAGGCTGGGGTGAACGGGTGGGACTGAGAGCCGGAGGGAGGTGCTGAAGAGCCAGACGTGTGGCTTCTTGAGGAGGTGAGCGTGGACTTGACCATCTGGGTCAGCGAAGGAAAAGGAAACTGGACACTGTTTGAGGTTGATGACATTCTCAGCTGGTGTTGCAAAGTGGGGAGGGATGACAAAGTCGAGGTTGTGAAGTGCAGGGTTGTGCTTCACTTCCAACAAAAGCTGTGAGGGTGTGAAAATCTTGCCTCTGGAACCAAACATATCAGTGGTGGGCACCATAGAGATGCACAGGGCCGAGCGTTGGCGGACGTGGGACAGGGAGAGGATAAAGTCTTCCAGGAGGACAGCATCAGCAACGAGGCACCTGTCATGCATATGACATGCAAATGCGACCTGGTGGTGATTGATGATCGTCTCTGTCATTGGGGTCATGTTGGGAGGACGGTGGGTGAAGACGGACATGATGTTGCCCTTGACGTTGAATGCCGAGGAAAGCACCGTGACCCAATCCGCAGTCAGGAGGGCATCAAAGAACTCACAAGCCCGCTGGGTGAGGATAGCACCAGAGAGTCGGGAGTCGGCATGGGGAATGTGGAGACCAGTGCTAAGAATGAGAGTAGGGTCCTTAGCAAACATCTTGGGAGGGGGAGGCAGTTGGCACTTAGGCTTCTTCTTCTTTTCAGGAGTGGCCATGACAGGTACCTGTTGGGGGTTAGTAGGGGCTGCGGGTTGAGCTGCGGCCTGGGCGTAGGAGATGGGGGAGCCGGCTGTTGGGGCCGGTGCCACTTGGGTGGTCTGGGTGCCTCCCACGTTGGTAGGAGCCGGTGTCCTTGCAGCCTGTTGAGGGTGTGGAGGGGGTCGAGTGGCCAGGGAGGCAACCTGGCGGGAAATGGCCCCAACGTCGGAGGTGAGTTTCAGCATGGCTGATTTCAGCTCCTTCATTTCGTCTGAGGGGGGGGGGGCGGAGGGCTTGCAGCAGAGGGCCGTGCGCACCAGTGGTGAAGGGAGCAGGCAGGTCAACTTTGTAACCCATTGCGGCGATTCTGTACTGTGTAACTACATTGTGCAGTTCCACGTTTTGTTGATGGGAGCCTCCTTCTTGTGCCCAATGGAGAGCCATAAGGGTGACATGACAGTGCGCAAGCATCCTGCCAATGAAATGTGCCAGCTCGTATGCTGTCTGGGTGGGGGTGGCGTCGGCGGGACCAGTGGTGACCCGACGGTGAAGGTCCTCAAACCTGGCGACAGACTCGTACAGAATACGTTGGGACTCCATGACTCGGGCTGGGCGAACGAGGGGGGTGAGGGTGTCGGCAGACCTCTTGCCAGTCTGTGCCTGTGGGGTGTGGGGGCTGCCCACCTCCATGGCCGTGTCCTTGCCCAATCGTTCCTGTATAACAGGGGATGATGGGGCACCTTGAAGAGGGTCCGGAGAGGACATCTGGAAAGCGGGTCCAAGAGGCAGTACTTCTGCGAGAACCAGGTGCTGGCGGGGGGAGGATGGCGGTGAGGACGCCAGGCGTTGCGGGGGTGGGGGCACCGGCGGCTTCGACGCCGCATCCAGGGACGTGAACGAGGCCTTGAACGATGAAAAGTTTGAGGGGTTGGGATGGGGAGGGCGACCTGAACCACTGGACGACATCTGAGGGAGTTTTAGCTACCGCTGCAAATATCGATGGTGGTGGTTAGAGGACAAGAAGTTGTTCCACCCACCCCGTCGCAAGACCAGCTATCATGGCTAGGACACGATGGGGATTCAAATCGACGCCGACACCCTTGTCCGGCCCTCTATCCCCCTGCGATGGCTGGGAATATGGTGGGATCCGGGCTTATCCTTCAAACCCCATGTCGAACGCATGCGCTCCAAGGGGCTCTCCACACTAGCCGCTCTCTGCATTCTTGGCAACACCGAACACGGCATTTCGGCCCTCCACCTCTGACAACTCTACTCGGCTTGCGTGCGCACCATGCTTGCATGGGGCACACCCATCTGGTACCATGGTCGGGCCCAGAAAACACTCATGAACCATTTACAGGCTGTTCAGAACACGGCTTGCTGATGGATTCTAGGCATCTACAAGGGCACGTCTCCCTTCTCTACAAATTTCTTATGTTCCCTCCCCCCATTTTTCGCTTATTTTGAGTATTTAAAAACTAACCATGCCCTGTGCCTCTGGCGCACCCCTCACTCTATTGGCTGCAGGTGTTATTTACCACGTGCTAATACCCCTTTTTCCCTTTCACTGCAGGCCTGTGTCCCTTGTGTCCAACAGGTCCCAGCGTACACACACCCCCCCTGGGTCGACCTGCTTGCCTTCAGGCAAGGTCGGATCAGCTTCTCCATCCCTCCTGTGCCAGTTCCCTCCGAGGTCTGGATGGACTTTGTCCGTCGAGCTCGGGAACACTGCACCCCACACACCATCCAGGTCTTCACCAATGGCTCACACCTCGGCCAGAAAGCTGGATCCGCTATTGTCGCCATGAGCAGGCCTCACCGGCTCCTCTCTCACCGGCTGACCTTCCCCCTGTGTGCCACTGCCACAGATGCCGAGCAATTTTCACTCGGCATCACCCCAGGCTGGGCTGCACACCACCTACGTGAACAGCTTGCACACATCTCAGACATCGTCTTCATGTCTGACTCACTCACCGCCCTCAACCTCTACAAGCACTGGCCCTCCACCTCGGGGGCCAACCTCCTCCCCCTTTGGAAGTCGGGTGTCCAGACCCTGCTGGACTCCTTCCCACAGCTCCATGTGGATTTTGCATGGTCCCCTGGTCACGAGGACATTGCTGGCAATGAATGGGCTGATGCAGAAGCTAAGGCGGCCACTCACCTACCACCCTCTAATCTCCCCCCATCTATCTCTGCACTGAAGGAACAGGCAACCCTCACGGCCTGTGAGTGTTGGTCCCTTCAACTCGCCCACCCCCTCACCTCCACTGCCAACAAATACTTGGCGGTCATGGGCCCCCCTACTCGTACACCCAGGAAGCTCCTCACTCTCCTGGTTGACCTGTTGAGCACAGATAATTAGCACAACACCTAAGGGACAAAGTCCACTGCAGTCCAGTGATGAGTGTAAAAGATGAGGAACCCATCACTGGCCTGCCGCTTTTGCTATTACATGTTACATAACTAATTTCCTTATTGGGAAGGGTCCAGTGGATGCATCCACTGGACGGTTACCATATAAGGAAGTCCGTTCCCATGGCCAGTGGACACATCCACTGGCCAGTTGCCTTATTAGCCAATGGTCTGCCACATCACAACAAGAAAAGAGAAGAAGACAAAAATAACAACAACACCTGTGAACCCGTCGCCTCACAGCGGACAACTTTACCGAGTGGTCGGAACTCGCCTACCCTGCTCTCAACCGAGCCTTCCAACTCCCGGTCGTTGACACCACCTCCTTGGACCCCAAAGCGACTGCTGTGGTGAAAGCCATGGAGGATGCACTCACCCCATTCACCACAATCGCAAAGCCAAAGAAGACTGAAGTCGCATGGTGGACCCCCCACTGCGCACAACTCCTCAAAGCTATCGGCACTGCGCCCTCTGCCCTCACCTGCTCCAGTGCTCGCCAAGCCTTCAAAAGAGGCGTCCATGCAGCCAAGTGCACCTATTACTCCAACCAGGCCAAGGAGGCCAACCCGATGAACATTTGGTCTTGGGCCAAACGTGGACTGGGGGTCCGCCCCACCCAAGTCCCTTCCCTCTGCAGAGGGGACGGCACCTTTACCCAGTCTGAAGAAGAAAAAGGTGAGCTCTTCCACAACACTTTCTTTAAAGAACCCCCCCCATCCCAGACACTGGGCTCCCACCGGTGCCCCCCCCACCCCCACCAGTGCCCCCTCTTCTCGCCTCTGAGCTCGAGGCAGTGCTGGCCGGCACCTCTAACTTGTCGGCACCGGGGCCCTCCAGAGTAAGCTACCGCCCACTCAAATGGGTGGTCATGCATTACCCTGCAGAGGTTCTGACCCTTTTCAATGACTGTCTGTGCCTGGGGCACCACCCTGAGTGCTGGTGGGTGGCAAAAGTGGTCATGCTCCAGAAGCCAAACAAGAAGGACCCTTTCTCACCACAGTCATACTGCCCCATCACTCTCAAGGAGACTCTGGGGAAGCTCCTCAAAAAGATCATAGCTAACCGGCTCCAGTTCCTCGCTAACAAGGAGAACTGGTTGCCCCCTAACCAATATGGCGGGCGTCAAGGCCACTCGGTCTACGATGCCTCGCAACACCTCTTACAGATCGTCGAGTGTGCCCACTCGAAAGGCCTGGTTTGCTCCATCCTAGCGGTGGACATTCAGGGATTCTTTGACTCGGTGCACCCAGCCCTCCTCCACCAGCAACTCATGTCGATGGGCTGCCTGCCTAATATGGCGGATTGGTGCCTATTGTTCATGATGGGTAGGAGTGTCTCGATTTCCTTCGATGGGACTACACTTTTTTTTTTTTGATTATTCCTGCAGAATTATCTAATACAAGGATGCCCCCCTGAAGGGGGGGCCTAGACTAAACAACTACGGAGGTGCCTGTCACGACACATCATGTAGAACTGGGCGGGGTGCGTGCCCCCTGAGGGCCCGAGTGAGAAAACACGCCCTATTAAAGGAGGGGAAGGAGAGGAGGAAAGGGAGGGATACATATCGCGGCCATTGCCCATGACTAATAAAAGAAAGGAACTGAGGGACACTTAGAAATGGAAGGGGGGGTGGCAGCGAGAGCCAGGCAGAAACCGATGAAGGAAACTGAAAGGTGACCGCTAATCAGAGGGAAAGGAAGGAGCATTACCTGAGAGCTCCAAAAGAGCCGGGTCTGTGTCCTGTGTCCTGGGTCTGAGGTATCGACACATGTAGTCCCTAAGAACGTTGAGGTCGAAGTCTGCACCAGAGGTGGGCAGACCGTCCAGATCCATGGCGGCGAAAGCCAGCCAAATGGACCCTGCAGTGCGGTCTGATGTGCGGTTAAGGTGCCCTGTCACGCGCAGCCAGCGCCGAAGGATGGGGAGGAGGTTTTCGTCTGCCCACTCAGTGTGGTGGGCCAGAGGGGGGCGATTAGCCGGCCAGACACGTGGGATCCATACCTGGAATGCATCACAGCCGCCGAGAATGTGGGCAGTGGACTGGACGGGCCATGGGGGGTGGTTATGCCACCGGCAGTAGGGGATCAGGCCATGTACACGGCGGTAGGCTGAGTCGAAGCTCAGCCAGTAACCCCCATAGGGACCAGCGTGACAGAGGACCTGTGCTATTGCTGACAGCTCACGGTGGGGGTGGTCCATGAAAAGCGTAAGGAGCTTACGGGGCATGCGGGTGGGGGGTCCAGTCACCGCAAGGTACTTGTCGGCAGTCGATGCGAGGGGGCATGCCAGTTGGTGAGACCAGTGCACTCGTGCGACAAGAGTTGACTGCTCCTTGAGTGCAGAGATGGAGGGGGCAAGTGAGGACAGTGGAAAATCTGTAGCTGCCTTAGCCTCGGCATCGACCCATTCGTTGCCTGGGAAGTCCGAGTGGCCGGGACACCACGCGAAGTGGACTGTGAGGCCGGGGAATGAATCGAGCAGCATTTGCATGCCCGCCTTCCAGGTGGGGAGGAGCTGTGCCCCCAAAGTGGATGGCCAGGTCCGGAATAAGTTGATGGCCATGAGGGAGTCGGACATAAAGTGTATATCCGACACTTCCCTGAGGTGGTCTCGAAGGTGGGTAGCCGCCCACCCTGGAGCGCCGGCAAGCGAGAATATCTCGGCGTCCATGGCAGTGGCGATGGTGGGGGATGTGAGGCGGTGGAACCCTAGTTTGTGGGAGCCACACATAGCACAGATGGCGGACCCTGAGTCAGTACCAATGCAAGAGCCATCAGTGAAGACCTGGAGTGAGGTGGGGGTGCACCATTCCCGAGCTCGAACGATGAATGCGCGTCGGACCTCGGAGGGAACCGGGATGGGGGGGACTTCGAAGTTGATCCAACCTTGCCTGAAGGCAAGGGGGTCCGTCCATGGGGGGTGCATATACACAGGGACTTGCTGGACACGTGGGACACAGACCTGCAAAGAATGGGAGAAGGGGAGGTTAGCGTGGTCATGGTAGCAACAACGGCCTACAGAATGGGGGGTGTGCCATAGGTGCAGGGCATGGCCAGTCTTTAAGTATTCAAAATAGGCAAAGAAAGGGGGAGTGGAACATAAGAAATTAGTGGAAAGGGGGGAGGCGCCTTTGTAGACACTGAGTATCCAGCAGCAGGCAGTGTTTTGGACTGCTTGTAGCCAGTTTACCAAGGTTTTTTGGGAGCAACCATGGTACCAGATGGGCGAGCCCCATGCAAGCACGGTGCAGACGCAGGCTGAGTAGAGTTGTCACAGGAGGAGTGCCGAGATTCCGCGCTTGGTGTTGCCGAGTATGCAGAGGGCAGCGAGGGTGGAGAGGCCCTTGGAGCACATTCGCTCTACATGTGCCTTGAAGGAGAGACCTGGGTCCCACCATATCCCAAGCCATTGCAGGGGGTTAGTGGGTTTGATGATGGTGGTGGGCGTAATTTGAATGCCCGTGGTGTGCCAGTTGTCATAGCCGATGGTGCGCTGGGGTGGGTGGAAGTGGAGGGCCTCTGTCTTCATGGCTTCGATGTTGAGACCGAGCTGGAGGAAGTGACTGTCGAGTTGGCGGTATGCGGCTGCCAGGGTGTTGCAGTTGGATGCGATGTTGGGGCTGACGCAAACGATGAGGTGGTCGTCCACGTAAGCAAGGAGGTTGCAGCCGGGCTGTTGAAAGTGCCGGAGTGCGAGTCCTGCAAATATGGTCGATAGGATGGGGGATACCAGGGAGCCCTGTGGGGTGCCGAGGTCGGGTTTGGGGGCGGTGGGCAGAGTAGTTCCATCAAAAGAGATGGAGACGCTCCATCCCATCATGAAAGAAAGGCACCAGTCCACCATGTTGAGCAGACAGCCCATTGACACAAGTTGCTGGTGGAGGAGGGCCGGGTGTACTGAGTTGAAGAATCCCTGGATGTCCACCATGAGGATGGAACAAACGAGGCCCTTCAAGTGGGCATGCTCGACGATCTGTAAAAGGTGCTGGGAGGCGTCATAGACCGAATGGCCCTGACGTCCCCCGTATTGGTTAGGGGGTAGCCAGTCTTCCTCATTGGTGAGGAACTGGAGCCAGTTAGCAATAATCTTCTCAAGGAGTTTTCCCAAGGTCTCCTCGAGGGTGATGGGGCGGTACGACTGCAGTGAGAAGGGGTCCTTCTTGTTTGGCTTCTGGAGCATGACCACTTTTGCCGCCTGCCAGCACTCAGGGTGATGCCCTAAGTGCAGACAGTTGTTGAAAAGGGTCAGAACCTCTGAAGGATAGTGCAGAACCACCCATTTTAGCAGGCGGTAGCTAATCCCGGAGGGCCCCAGGGCCGACAGGTTGGATGTACCGGACAGGGCCACCTCGAGCTTGGAGGCAAGTAGAGGCAGCGCTGGTGGAGGTGGTGGGGGCGCCGGTGGTAGGCCGGCATCCAGGATGGGGGGGGGTTCTTTGAAGAAAGTGGTCCGGAATAACTCACCTTTCTCTTCTTCAGATTGGGTGAAGGTGCCATCCCCTCGGCAGAGGGAAGGGACTTGGGTGGGGCGAACCCCCAATCCATGCTTGGCCCATGACCAAATGTTCATCGGGTTGGCCTCCTTGGCCTGGTTGGAGTAGTAGGTTCGCTTGGCTGCGCGGACGCCTCTTTTGAAGGCTTGGCGAGCACTGGAGTGAGAGAGGGCAGAAGGCGCATCGCTGATAGCTTTGAGGAGTGATGCACAGTGGGGGGACCACCACACGACTTCAGTCTTCTTCAGCTTTGCTATTGAGGTGAAGGGGGCGAGTGTGTTTTCCATAGCTTTGACTACAGCAGCCGCTTTCTCATCCAAGGAGGCTGTGTCAGTGATCAGGAGTTGAAACACCCGGTCGAGGGCAGGGTAGGCAATTTCCGACCATTCCATGAAGTCGTCAGCCGTAAGGCATCGGGTCCGTGGTATGGGTGGTGGGGTGGTGGTGGGGATAGCCCATGTTAGTTGGGCATGGTCGGATAGGGGGGTTTGCGTCGACTTGAAGGTGTCCATGATCGAGTTGGCATCAATTGAGGGCAGAGCCCAGACCATGTCTATGGGGCAGCATCCGACTCCGTCACGAGGGCGAGAGTCAGAGTCAGGGTCAAAGGCGGGTTCGAGGCCGTTTGTGCAGAAGAAGTCGTTGAGGGGTTGCGCCCTGAGTGTCTCTGCACGATTGGCAAGGAGGTTAGACCACAAGTGGTGACGATGGTTGAAGTCACCGCACATTGTGAGGGAAGAGGCCAGAGCTGAGGGGAGATTAAAAAGGAAAGACTCACCTGGGTACTGAGGGGGGGCGCCGTCCCTGTCTGCCGGTGTCATGCCGTAGTAGTTGCAGATGCGGATAGTTTGGTGTGAGCGAACCTCCACCGTCAGTACGTTGGTCCCGCTAGTGGCGGTGCCAAGGACAGACCATGAAGAGGCGGGGAGGGAGTGCGAAACATAAGTTACCATGTGGGGTCGCATGTCTGGCGGGAGGACGGGGACATAGCTGGGAATGGAGGGGACATTGAAGACCGCCAAGCCAGTTGGATCTGTGAGGGAAGGTTGGAGACCAATTTGATACCAGGGGGGTTCATGGATTAATAATAGGTGCAGGGGGGCAGGGTTGTCAGATAGGGTTGGGAGTAGGGAGTGGATGGCCACCAAGGACCACGCAGCATTCCACTGTAACACATGGAGGTGTGCACTCATAACTCCATCTCTAGTTCCTGAATTTGGGCCTCGTGTAGGCTGTCGAGAATACTGTGGAAGTGGCGTTTACGAGGGCAGGTGGGGTCAGTGGCGGGGTGGTCACCATTGCAGTTGCGGCAATGGCGGGGGTGGGGGCAGGTGTCATTGGCGATGGCCTCGGAGGCACAGTCGGTGCACGACTTCTGGTGGTTCTGGGTAAGGTGTTGCCCTGCGCATTCGGTGCAGATGGCAGGGGCACGGCATCCTGCTGTTCCGTGGCCAAGCGCTTGGCAGCACTCGCACTGTGAGAGGCCCTGGCAGACCGGCAGGACAGAGAGGTGGAGGGTGGAGCCGAATAGCCAAATGTGTGGGCGCTTAAGCAGGTGCATGCGGATGGACCCGTCAACGTCGATGAAGGTGAAAGAGACCAGGCATGTTTCCAGGCCAGAGAGGCGTTCTCCATCTGCAATAGCGAAGTGGGGTTCCACCACGAATTCCAGGTTCTTGAGGATAGGGTTCTGCACGAGTTCGGCCTTGAGGGCCACGGCAGAGAAGGGGCAGGTGGTGGGACCGAAGACATCCCTTGTGGGCACTCGTGAGATGCGGAGGGAAGCCCTGGGTCGGACGTGGGCTGCGGAAAGGGTGAGGTGGGCCGGAAGATGTGTGCTGGTGGTGCACCACTTGTCCTTCATGTAACGGGCGAAGGCCTCGGCATGTCGGTCAATGATCAACTCCATAGAGGGGGATGCAGAGGATGGGCGCTGTGCGAAAATGGTCATGATATGTCCCTTTGCATTGAACATGCAGGACAATACTGTGACCTGGTCAGTGGTTGGGAGTGAGCGGAAGAACTCACAGGTGGTCTGGGTCAGGGATGCTCCAGATTTCCATGCGGTCGCCATGAGGCTGAGGTCGCCGGCACTAAGAACTAGGGTGGGGTCCTTTGCACACATCTTAGGGGGTGGGGGCAGCTGATGGGGACCCTTCTTCTTCTTTTTGTCAGCTGCCGGGGTTTGAGGGGCCCCCCCTGAGGGTTGCTGTGCAGCTGGTTGGGCCACAGCCTGGGCGTAGGAGGTGGGGGCCTGGGTGTGTGGTGCTGTGGCCGGGGGGGTGGTCTGGGTCATTCCAGGGGTTGGCACTGGGGCATGTGGGGCCTGTTGGGGCCTTGGGGCTGGTCAGTTTGCCAGTGTGGAGACCTGTCGGGTGAGGTTTCCAACATCTGAGGTGAGCTTGGTGACAGCATCGGCCATCGCCTTCATCTCGCAGGATGGGGGGGGGGGGGTTGCCAGGGCTGGTCTGGGGGCTGCCCGAGTGAATGGGTATGGGAGGGCCTCACAATTGTGGTCTTCGAGGAAACGGTGGTATGTCATGCCCGCGTTGAGCATGGTGACATGGTTAGTGGGGTGAGCATCCCTCTCCCGCTGGAGGTCCAAGAGTACCATGTGGGCAAGGGCGGTTACCTTACCTAGGAATCCCAAAGCTTGAATTTCCACAGAATGGGGGGTGGATGAGTCCACTCTGTTGAGGTCAACAAAGCAGCCATGGAAGGCGACGACAGCTTCTGCCAGGATTTCTTGGGTCCTTGAGAGGTTTGCCGGACGTCTCCTGGGGGCTTTTTTTTTTTTTTTTTAAAATTATTCCTGCTGAATTATCTAATACACCTGCCCCCCTGAAGGGGGGCCATGACTAAACAACTACTGAGGTGCCCATCATTGCACATCACACGAAACTGGGCAGGGCGCATCCCTCTG
>JAKOPK010000563.1:0-15079 GCA_024195185.1 Coniferiporia weirii
TATACTGATATCTTTCTGCCCCTACTTCTACCACTGCAACTGAGCACCTCACTCAGTACGTTTATAAATTTAAGAGTCCGCGACCAGTGTGTCCCCAAACTCCCACAGAGACACTTGCGCGCCCGCTGCCCTCTTTCCCAACTTGTTTAGTTTCCGTGTTCTCTGACCCAGTCGACGAGCGATGAGAATCTCCCCTTTGTGGCTATTCACCAGCCTTGCTAGTGCCGGTGTCACCGCGGCTCGGTCTTATGTCCTCCCTGAAGAACCATTTGCCAAGCAGTACAGCTTCGCCCCGCCCTCGCTTGATGCAGTCAGGTGAGTGTCACTGAGCTAATATTTGTAAGTGCACTGACCCACCAATATCTATCACAGTGCTGAAGCTGGCACCACACTAGAGCTTTCGTCAATTCAACGCAACCAGTTTACTGCCTTTTCCCATCCTGCATTCCCCGGCCGAAGCGCTCGTATCAAACGATCTGACTTTTGTGATGGAGGTGTCGCGTTAGTCCTCTTTCTCATCTGAACAAAACAGGATGTACAATATGACTCTCAGATCATACACCGGATATATTGACTCCGGACCCAAGCACTTTTTCTTCTACTTTTTTGAAAGCAGAGGCGATCCGGACAAAGACGACGTTGTCATGTGGACGAATGGAGGTATGCTAGACTGTCTACGTCGTATGTATGTACACGTTTTAACTCTCCTCTCCAAGGCCCCGGAGGTTCTTCTTCGATGGGCCTTTTCATGGAATTAGGTTGGTTTCTCGTATATCCATGACTTACTGGAGAACCTGACGCTTTGTCTCAGGCCCTTGCAATATCAATTCTCCAAATAGCACAGAGTACAACCCATATTCGTGGAACAGTAATGCGAATATATTCTTCATCGACCAGCCCATCGGAACAGGCTTTTCCTATCACGACTTTGGCGAACTGCCTGTGCGTGTCTTTTTACTCCTGTACGAGAGCTGGACGCATACTTTTTGCACGAACAGTCTAGTTCCGAGGATGCCGGCAAAGACCTCGCCGCATTCCTTTCTATTTTCTTTGAGACCTTCAGTAAATTCAAAGGCAGGAGTTTCCATCTATCGGGCGAATCATATGCGGTGCGAAATACGCGAAACTGAGAGCTTGCGGACATCTTATTATGTCATTAATAGGGACGTGCCCTCCCAGTGTATGCTGCGGCCATCTACGACCAGAACAGCGCACTCGTAGCAAACGGTCTCACCCCAATCAACCTGAAATCAATCATGCTCGGTGAGTCAACTACGCAAGTGAGACGGTTCATTCGTCTTACCATTATTTAGGGAACGGAGGGACAGACTTCTTTCAGTGGGTGTTGCTGCAAATTCTACAATGAAGCGACTCATTAGTGGTTATAGCCTTATTCAATCTTATTATGACATCCAATGTACTAACGCATCGGCCGAGCCCGTTCAGCCAATTAGGTGTGTACACGACGGCATAGATCATAACCAAGTCTTGTTTAAGTGTTATACAGCACGTGTGTTCGTATGAAACAAATCGTAAGTTTCCTACTTGTTCATCATTTTCGCAAAGGTCACATTTAACCGTTCACCAAAAGCTGCCCCGTTGCGAGAGCCGACTGAGGAAAGCGTGCGTCGAGCACTTCGATAGTATCGACTGTCTTTCATCCTTCAGTTACTGCATGGCTGAGCTCTTCCAACCATACGTCGATCTCGGTACATTGACGCAATATCTTAAAGCGACGTTTATTGACCACAGACATAGGGTATAATTATTATGACCTGACGAAGAAATGCGACACCACTGTTGACTGCTACCCGGAGCAGTAGTGCGTCCTTCTTCCCTTTGACTATGGTTTCAAACTGACCAAATTTCGCAGTTACGTTGAAGCCTACCTAAACTCCCCGGCCATTCGGAGTGAGCTCGGCGTCGATCCATCACTCGGCGGCTTCCAAATGATAGCCACGGATGTATACTTCAACTTTTGGGGAACTGGAGACCAATTGCACGAGACGAAGCTGTACGTCGCGGAGCTCCTCGCGCGCGGCGTGAAAGTTCTCGTCTACGCGGGCACGCTTGATGTGGTCTGCAACTGGGTCGGAAACGAGCGTTGGACGCTGGATATGGAGTGGGCAGGGCGTAAGGAGTTTGCGAGCACGCCACTGCGGGACTGGTTGGTCGATGGCGAGCCAGCGGGCAAGACGAGGACCTTTGGAAATCTGACTTTCGCAACTATCTACGGAGCTGGACATTTGGTATGATCCTTGCACTCCGATTTCACCGAGGACATATTGCTGAGCACTGGTATTTGCAGGCCCCCCACGACAGACCTGTCCAGTCCTTGGAGATGGTTAAGCGCTGGCTCGCTGATGAGCAAATGTGATTCCGTTGACAATGACTATAGGAAGTACATCCAGGTAAAAGTATCTAATTCGAAAATTGCACGTGAAATCTTTATATCCACTTCTCTGCGTATTTCGAAGTCAGAAACCGGGCGCTTTAGCGTCCTTCTTTACGCATTTCCCGGTCTCAAGCCAAGGCGTGTGCAAGCGTGGCCTCTGGTTCTTTTTTTGCCAGAGTCGGTCTGACTTACAGTGTCCCGAAAATGACAGGCATCACAAGAATTTCTGTTATGGACGAAATTCAAAAGGCGCTTGATAAAACATAGCAGAGAACTTGACTATACAAGAAAAACAAGAAAAAAGGCAAAGAAAGTGAATGGCTCTTGATGTTATTTGTTCGGAAACTCCGCTTAAAATAGGTATCAAGGCATATGCCAGTTTTTGCTTACTTATCTTTCCTTTACCGGATGCTCTGATAAAACACACGCGCTTAATACTGCTTGTCTCCTCCGTTATCGTTGATTGGCGTTAAAATATTGATTGGCCATCTAAACCCCGTTGTCAAGGCGCCCTTCAAGCCTCTCCGAATATCTGTGTCTTTGGCACGAACAACTCAGAATAATCAATGAAAATATCTTTGCTGTGGTCACTCATCGGTCTTATTGATATCTTCACAACTCGGTCGCCTGTTGTCTCTGGGGATCAACATGGACAGCTTGAATTCGCTTCATCTTTGCCCGATTCACTTGGGTGTGTAGCTTGGATAGACTAACAACTGGTAAACTTGGACTCATTAATGCATGCCTACTCCAGCACCGTTGGCGCTACACTAGAGCTTTCGTCGATACCGCGCAATCAATTCACTACCTTTTCTCATCCCGCATTTCCTGGCCAAAGCGCTCGTATCAAGCGCTCTAACTTCTGTGATGGGGGTGTCGCGTTAGTCTTTATTTTTTCAACATTATTCGAGAACGCGGAAAACGAGATGCACAACACTTTGACTTACGGACAGGTCATACACCGGATACATTGATTCCGGACCTCAGCATCTTTTCTTCTATTTCTTTGAAAGCAGGAGTAAACCAGATACAGACGACGTTATTATGTGGACAAATGGCGGTAAGCCGAGTATTCATGCGGTTCCTTCTTTACTTATTTGCTATAACTTGTCTCCAAGGCCCTGGAGCTTCTTCGTCCATAGGTCTTTTCACGGAGTTGGGTCAGTTTCCGTCGCGACTCGTTGATAACGGAAAACTTGACATCATATCCTAGGCCCCTGCAATATTAGATCTCCTAATAGCACCGAGTACAACCCGTATTCATGGAACAACAATGCGAACATCTTTTTCATCGACCAGCCAGTAGGGACAGGTTTCTCCTATCATGATTTCGGCGAGCTGCCTGTGCGTATCTTATCCCCCCTTGTGGAATATTATACGCATATGTATTCTACGAATAGGCCACTTCTGAAGGTGTTGGCGAAGATATCGCCTCCTTCCTTGCCATTTTCTTTGAGACCTTCAGCAAGTTCAAGGGTAGGAACTTTCATCTGGCAGGCGAATCATATGCGGTACGAGACGCAACCGAGCACTTTTTTAGTGTTATCTCTCATTTTTCCATCCTTAGGGGCGTGTTCTCCCAATCTACGCCGCCGCTATTTATGACCGGAACAGCGCACTTTTAGCGAAAGGTCTTACTCCAATTAGACTGAAATCTATCATGCTCGGTAAGTCACTATACAAATGAGCTGATCACCAAGTTTACCGCTATTCAGGGAATGGGGCAACGGACTTTTTCCAGTGAGTGGCATCGAACATTCCTCAATGATAGAAGTACTCATTTGTTGCGACAGTCTCATGCAGTCATACTACGACATTCAATGTACCAATGCATCAGTGGAGCCTATTCAGCCCATTAGGTATGTATGCGTACGGACTTTCATCCATCGAACAGTGCCTAAGCTACATATAGCACGTGCGTTCGGATGAAACAAATCGTACGTTGGTCAATCCTTCTTTCCCGTAAATGTTGCGTTTTAATGACCGCCATAAGCTCCCTCGTTGCGATAGCCGGATGAGGGCAGCGTGCGCCACGCACTTCGACATGATTGACTGCATTGCGTCCTCTAATTACTGCGCGTCCGAGCTCTTCCAGCCGCTCCTCGACCTCGGTACGTCAATCACATGCTTTCATGGCTTGATACGCTCATCGAAAAGATAGGGTACAACTATCAGGATATATCGATGAAATGTGATGCTACCTCTGACTGTTATCCAGAGCAACGGTAAGCGCTTCATCGCTTCAATTACTGTATAACTTTGGGCTGATTCCAAATTACACAGCTATATCGTTGCGCTCCTGAATTTTCCGGGTATTCGAGATGAGCTCGGAGTTGACCCATCGGTTGGCAATTTTCAGCTGATAAACGCGGCCGTACACGACAGATACTGGGGAATTGGGGACTACCTGCATGAGACGAAGCTATACGTCGCAGAGCTACTCGAGCGCGGCGTAAAGGTCATCGTCTATGCGGGAACGCTTGACTTCATCTGCAACTGGGTCGGAAATCAACGCTGGACGCTAGACATGGAGTGGACGGGGCGTGAGGGATATGCAGAAGCTCCGCTGCGAGACTGGTTCGTTGATGGCGAGCCGGCGGGTAAGACAAGGGCCTTCGGAAATCTGGCTTTCACCTCTCTTTACGGAGCTGGACACTTGGTATGACCCTCCAACTTCGGCTTCTGTGACAGTAGCCACTAAGCACTAGAATTTGCAGGCCCCGCACGATAGACCTGTCCAATCTCTGGAAATGCTCAAGCACTGGCTCGCAGATGAGCCGATGTGATATCGTTGCTCCTTCGAGAATAGACGCATTCACTGCGGGCCTCCGTTCTTTCCCCTCTTCAGGTTATTCGGACCATTTCAAAAGACGACTCCCATCATCTGGCTTCAATATCTGATAAGGAATAAGCATAATATCCATCCCGGATGGGCTGTTGAGTACTGCGGAATGCATATAAGCTCGCTGAATCCACGGGGACTTTGTCACGATTGTAACTCGGGTTCGCTCTATGTGCCACTAAAAAAGCGCAACAGCAATATACCCCAGAAAAACACGTCTATAACCTAAAGCTTATATACAATCTCACGCACCCTTTTGTAACCTCAACAAAACGGTGAATAGTAATTCTCGATGCTAGCACTACAGAGTATCTATGTAGCGTTTTCCACCTCATGTGTAGCATTTTTCTTTGGTCCAGGCAGCTTGACCAAGAACAAGGCGATGAGTGCACTACCCGCCGCGCCAGCAGACACAAAGAAAATCCCTTGGGGATAAATAGCAACGATGTTCGCGTAGGTCAGGCCATAGACCGTCGGGCCGAGAATCTGCGAGCTGTGGTTTCATAAGCCAGTGTTAGCTTAACGTTGTGAACCAGCTCAGCACAACGCAACGCACCTCGTCGCCTGCACAACACCCAGCACGCCGAAAAGGCGGCCAGTCTCCGTCCCTCCTCTGGCTGAGTACAGGTCCACCGCGAGTGCCTGGATGGCGGGTCCGAAGCCCGCGCCGCATGACGCCAGGATGGTCAGCACGGTGTACGCGGGCTTCATGTGCGCATACCAATACGCAAACAGGATAGGTACGAGTGCATAGCAGGCTACCTCCAGTGCGAGCGAGGCTTGTGCGATGGCGAGGTCGAAGGCAGACGAATGGCGCGGATGTTGAGACTTTGGCCGGCTCTGGGGTTCGACAGTGCTAGAATCGCCGGACAGCGTTGATATTAACGGGGTTGTTTCGCTCGAATCAATGTTTGTAGGAGTCGCCGCTTTCGTTGAAGTATAATAGTGGTAGGCCCTAATTATAACTTATGCGAGTGTTAGGTTAGAACTCGCCGTGACTCTGAAGGGAAAAATAAATGCGTACGCGGAAGAATAAGGGTGAGAGTTAGTGCTCGCGCGGCCACGATGCCGCTGTACCAGTATCCGAGCTGCGTGATAAATTAAAAGGTGATATTGTCGCTGTTATAGATCATACACACCTCAACAGCAGACCACGAGAATGTCGCAGCACCAAATTGGAACATCGTCGTGTACGATGCCAGAATCAGCGACGCTAGTCCAGCACTCAACGCAATGAAAGTCAGACTCCAGTCCGTTCGTACCCTTCCCGATGCAAGGGTGACGGCCGCAGGCGCAACCACTGATAGGGGACGCAGGAACGCAAAGACGTTCCTCGCAAATGAAGAGAGAACTCTCCGCACTCTGTTCGGTCTATCGCTTTCCTCTACAGTATCAGCCATTCTTCTCGAGCCGTTCCACGCGCGCCGGTTCTCTTCTTTCCTCTCTGCGGATAAAGACTCAGGAACAACAAAGAGAACAAGTACAACATGTGCAATATGCACGGCCACAACGAGCATAACCGCAGCGACAGGTGTGCCCGTAAAACGCACAAGCAGCGCACAGAGCGTCGGCCCAATGGCCATACCCGTGAAACGTAGACCAAGCGTGAGCGAAAGAGTGTGTGCACGTGCGGATGCGGGTGTACAATCCGTGATGTATGCATATACCGCAGCAGTAGTGATCGCAGTGCCTATAAAAACGTTAGGGGATCAACATCTATAAGCGGGGGAATGCAGGAAAAGTTAGCTGACCACCAAGCAATCCGAAGGGAGCTATCCCCACAAGTAAAAACCAGTAGCCACCGGGGAGGTGGTCTGCGAAGAAGGATACAAATGTAATCGTGGAGTAGCTAAAAATGGCAGATTAAACGAAAAGGGCAGACAAGTGTAAGCAAGCAAAATACCCGATGATCACACCAAAGGATCCAATGATAAGAATAGGTCGACGTCCGAGACGGTCAGAAAGCTGAGAGAAGCGCGCTCTTTCAGTGTTCGCACTGGTCAACTGCAGAAGAGCAGACGAACCGACGCCCACGATGCTGCAGTGATGCAAGCCAAAATACCCGAGATAGACGAGAGAGCTTAATTTAAGCGGACACAGATTAACAGCTGTAGACTTTAGTACACGGTGTGAATAGCGTACCCGTCATTAGTTTTGAGACGGCGGCTTGCACAACAGGATCCAGAGCACAATTGTCTTCATCATATCCATACAACGCACCAGCCGTTTCTGTGTGCGAAAAGGAGAACTCGAGGCCACTAAACGGTAGAGTGTAACTCGAGTTTATGCCGCTTCCGAAAACCGCAGTGGATACGCTGTAAAGATTTGAGGTCGTGGATTTGCGAAGGGCCTTACACACAAGACCGGTGTAAATTTGGAACAAGGAAGGATTAACCCCAGCCAAGGTCATAGCGGTGATAGGCATTAGGGTAAGCATCCTAGAGAATTTGTTAGGGCACGAATAGCTGTTACCCGGGGACACTTACCACCACGGCGAAGGCCTTCTGTACCATGGCATCTTCTCCGAGCGCTCTTCTCCGTTTTCCTCCGCACCATCTTCAACGCGGTCGCTCTCGTTGGTTTCGTCGTGGAACGCGTTGACAGTCTCCTCCCCAACTGGGTCCTCAGGCAAGTTCGGAGCGTCTTGAAATGGTCGCGCGTGACTGGTCTGTGTACTCGGCGATTGTTGATGGCCTGGGCTGGCCCCGTTGTGCAAAAGAGGGATTGGCGTCGACATCGTTTGAGCTCGTCAACGCATAATTCGAGATTTGAGCTGAAATTGGGTCTGAGATAAGGGGCTGCGGGAACGCGCTGCGCAATGACTCTGCGCAGTCAGCAAATCAGTTTTGACCATATGGGACATACTTCCGCCAACATAACCAGACGACATGAGGCCATGAAATTAACAATATTTGGGTTGCGCAGTCAAGGTATCGAAGCCGCACAGCAAGTAAGTTTTATTTCTTGCATTCATCATGGGCACGAGTCCTGGTCATTTGAATGGCTACTACGGCGCAGCATTACGTAATGACGCCTGCGACACTCTCGGCGCATGTACTTACTTTCCCCATTTTATGTGCAGGGCAGCGTGCCAGTGGATGCTGCGGGTTGCGTTCTACCGGCGCAGGATAGCGGTTATTCGGAGTGCGCATGAGTATTCTCGCGAACTGAGAACCAAACCGGCGCTTCAGAATCAAAACTGAGCATTGTATTTGACGATCACAAATTGAAGACAAGGTGCAGCAATTGGAATACCAGAGCTCTCACATTACGTATGACAATCCAAGCAAGGTATACTCGGAGCAATGGTCAAACGCAACAGAGTGTAGTGCTAGTGCCAAATGTTAGGAAGACGTTCCGAGATTTGGTCCCCAGACGCTGACAGAAGGCACTAGCTCTGCGCTCATGAACAGAATTCGGCCACAGTGAACTCGGAATGCAGTACAACTTGCCACCCCGAACTATGAGCAGGAGTTCAAAGTTCCGAAATATACAAGTACTATCTTGGACGGACTTACAATAGCCCGGATATTTCCGAATATAACGGCGTAGTAAGTGAATTTTCCAGGGTTTACGTGGAGAATTCGTTTACTATATACTTAAAGGCTGTCACCATTTGTTGTATTTACATCGAGTTATCTTTACAACGGTACTTTATTAAAGAATAATGCGGAAACAAACAACTCGTGACCTCGATACTGTTACAATACTTCTAGATTCCTACTTATCTAAGCCCCATAAAGCTTCGCGAGGCCCTTATTCATGGTAATACGTGTACAATGACAATACTGTTGATTGAGGGAATGCATGCGGTGAAAGGATGGATGGGCAAATGAACCGAACCATGGACGGACGAGTGGCGGAGGAAGTTTCGAGTAATGGTGACGAAATACTGGGCCATATGCAGACAGACACGAGAATACCTTCATAGTGGAAACAAATATAGTTCAGATCAGAAAGAACAACGGTCACGCAACAGATGCCTGGCTTCTTGGTGCGTAGTTGTGGCCACCGCGACCTGCACCGCGATCTCGGACTGAGCCTCGGCCACGTCCACGGCCCCTACCTCTTCCTCGACCGGGGAAGAAGCTCCGTGGGGTACCATCGGATTTCACAGGCGAGGTCTGATAGGATCCGTCCGATGGAACTGGAGAAGCACTCGGTGTGGGGTTCTGTAAAATAGGAGAACGAGGCGTAGACACGCGCGAATTAATTGTGGGTCTGGATGCGCGTTCTGTTCTAGTGCTCGCATTATTCTTAGACTCGACGTTGAGCGCATTAACTTTCGGCGTAGAGGGAGGCGTGAACCCGCCGTACGCCATAAGAAGGTTTCGAATCTCCTCGAGACGCTGATCGCCTAGCTCTTGCTTGCCTCGCGAGGATCTTAAAGTGGTCTCTCCTTCGGAAGAGCAGATCCAGGACCATGCGTCACTGATGTTCTTCTTGCTAGCGAGACCATTTTCTAGGATCATCCAAACAAGTTCCGGTTCAAAGGAGTCGATGGAAAATTGAAGCAGACTGCAAGATGCAGGCGCTGTGTAAATAGTGTGATAGTCGTCGTCCTTGGGAGGATGGTGCTTGAGAAAATATTGCACAACAGGGAGGTAGCCTTTCCGAAGTGCTAGGTGGAAGGCCGTGAGTCCAGACGAGTTGCGTTCGTCGGGTTCCGCATCTACTCATATTTATCGATCATATTAAAATGCGTATAGAAGCTGTACTGCTCACTGTGGTTCACGAGCCATTCAACTAGTTCTGCATCGCCTTGGTTAGCGGCGATGTGCAACAGAGTCTCTGCAGCATCTTTCGCTGGCTTTGGAACAAAGGCTTCCGAACCACGTCTAACCTCTCCGCCTGAAGCATCAACATCGTCCTCCCAAATACCTTTCTTCACCTTTTCTGCATCGCCTTGTCGGGCAGCGGCAAAGACGGCCGATCGGAGGTTCTGCGAACGCTCTTGCTGACTGCGGGCCTTCTCAGCAGCGTCCTTCCGTGACGCCTCTGCTTGTGCCTTCTTTTGCGTCAAGCGCTGCTTCTGGCGCATTTCAGCCGCCAATCGATCTGGGGACGTTGGGTGAGTGGCACATGGACATAAATCAGGGGGTCAGACCTCTTTCTTTCTCCTCCTTTATGCGTTCTTTGCGCCGCTGCTCGTCCATCGCACGACGCTCCCGAGCAGCTTTGCGCCCTTCACGGTTACGGCGAAGACGTTCTTGATACTGCTCTTCGGTTTCAGGTGTTCGATGGTGTGTAGAATAACCTGGAATATGGTATTCAGCGTCATAGTAGCTTCAGCAAAGATGTTACATACGCGTATGTGCCCTATTTGAGCGCCCTCTGAGGAGTTCGTCGAATATGTACCTACAGCAAATGGTGGTGATTTTTGTCAACGCCGGTCATTGTGGCTCCCGAACGCAGTGCCACACACATGAAGAAGTCCAAGTCGTCTGGCTCATCATCATCGTAGTATTCATCACTATCGTAGCTATATTCGTCTTCGTCTGATTCAAATGGATCTTGCCAGGGCGCGTAATGAGGCGGAGCTGCTTGGGATTTGTCGAAGTGCTTCATGATGGTGTTGTATGCTGCTCCCACTTCCTGGAATTTTTGCGTAGCATCCGGTACGTCGAGATTCCTATCAGGATGCGTCCTCATGGCAAGCTGACGCAGGCCTCAGATAAAATTCTATATTCAGCCTCGCTAGTCGTACCTTTTTGTAGGCTGATTTGACCTCATCGACCGAAGCGCCCTGGGTGGTAAAAGGTCGGTGACTACATTCCACATTGAAAAGGAAAGAATAAGATATAAGAATAAGCTCACGTTTTCCAGACCAAGCACGGCGTATGCCCCCTCCACGGCGACATGTCTGAGCACCATTTTGCTGAGCTCGCGGTACACTGAGAAAGACTGGGAAAGAGAAACGCGCGCCGAGCCGAAACGCGCTTTCAGACGCGACAAAAGGTGTGGCTGTAACGCCTGCTATAATTGGATGTTACGTTGCTATCCGTCACAGCGTTACCAGCCTCGGGCACGGAGGAGACACACGTCTTGACCGTCCGACAACTTGTACCTATTCGCAAATATGGGACGTCTCGCAGAAATGCAGCGCAAGCTGCTCGAGGTGAGTATATTTACCCCGTACTCAGGCATTCACTGTGCTTAATTCCTGCAGCAAATGATGGGGCCGGAGGCCATGGGTGTCGCGAACGCGAACCTGTCCTGGCAAGACGAGAAAGTCTGCCGTAACTTTCTTTGCGGGACATGTCCACATATTCTCTTCACCAATACTGTGAGCGCTATTTAATATACCACCCCTGGTATCTGGGCTCACCTAATTGCTAAGAAAATGGACTTGGGAGCATGTCCGAAATCGCACATGGAGCGCCTGAAGACCGAGTTCTTGCAAGCAAGAGAGGCGAACCCGGCAGACCCTCACTTCTCTCGCTTCCAATCTGAATACGAATCCAATATCTTTTCTTTCGTGGATGAGTGCGACCGACGCATTCGTACGGCGCATAGGCGGTTGGAGAAGACGCCGGAAGAGAACGCGAAAACGACGAATTTGGTAAGCTTGTATGGACTCCACTAGAAGAACTTGTTAGCTAATGTCCTTCCCCGCAGATGAGGGAAATTGGTGAAATTGAGCTGGCTATTCAAGGAGGCACGGAGAAGATTGAGCAACTCGGTGAGCGCTTGTGTCCAGGAGGCGCGCATTTCCATATACTGACATGTCCTTGCAGGCGAGCAGGGAAAAGTTGACGAGTCGATGCGGGAGATGGCGGCCATTGAAGCCCTGAAGAGTGAAAAATCGGATAAGGAGGTGTGTAACTGAGCTTCCCTTACGCGTCACAGGGTTTAAATATACACCTCTCTCACGTAGCGAGAGCTCCAACAATTGACGGATACGTCCGGAGCCTCCGGGCACCAAAAACTGCGCGTGTGCGATGTATGCGGCGCCTACCTCTCCGTACTCGACTCTGACAGGCGTTTGGCGGACCATTTCGGCGGGAAGGTCAGTGGCACAGGTCCTGATCTCTTCCCGCATTCTTATATGTTCCATTTCATCAGATGCATCTTGGTTATCACGAGTTACGCAACATGTTGCAAAAATTCAAGGAGGAGCGCGAGAAGCGCAAACTCGCACCCCCGCCGGCGTCCGCAGCGTCTGGCATGCCGCCGCCGGCGCCGCGCCCGGGAGATCGCGACTACCGTTCGTCGAGGGAAGACTACCGGGATCGCGACAGAGACCGCGGGTACGACAGAGAAAGGCACCCAAGACATGAGTGCGTAATTTTACCTTCGCGCATTCCGCACTGGAATTACGATTCTCATTCTGTTCTTTGCAGTGACCGTCGGCGCGAACGGTCTCGTTCGCCAGGTAGGAGGCGATACTAATTTTATTACAGTTCCTTTCTTTGTATTTTGTAGGCTATACTAGGTCACTTATATATACTGCTATGATCCTTCTGTCTGCTATGAATGAGAAATCAAGGGAATAACTATCGGAGATGATTGTCAAGAGAAACTTGTAGGGTTAGGAAACGAAAGTACATATACAAAACATGGGTACGGCACAGCAAGAAAAAAGTGTGAAATATCTACTATGAAATGGGTAACAAGCAAGAGGTGGGAGTACTGGCGCTAGTCCAATATATAGAAGAACGAGCCGGTACGTGTTGCGTATCGTCCGACCGAAGCTGACAAAAAAACTCAACATATTAAATAGTCTCAAGATGTCATTTCACGCCAAGGCGGTACGGGAAACAACCGTCCTGCGATGAGGCATTCTTTAATCCAGCCAACGTCGACGTAGGTCGCGTTTCGTACAAATGGTTGAAGAAGCTCCTTTTTCCCGACGATGTAGTCGTATCGCGTGAGGTCCCGCTCGGAGGCGTGCTTAATATCGGCAACAGCTTCAACGCTCGCTGCCCCCATCGACAAGACAATCCGCGGTACCGTCCGGCTAGACTCCATGGCCCTGTCAGCTGAAGTCACGTTCTGTGAAGTCAGGAATGAAAATCAGTCTCCCGAATTAAAGCCTTTGGGGCAATCGTCAAGACTAGACATACCTTCTTGGGCGGGAGCGGCAGCAGGTCCGGACCGACGCAGAGCACCGATGCATCCGACAACACCTTGTGAGGTACCCTGTTCTCCATAATCTCCGATAGGTACTCAGCAGCATTCCCCCATTCGAGATCAACCATCTGAGAGACCGACGCGCCCAATGGCTCTGAGTGGCCAGCCGGTAATAAGTACCTCCCCCAAGACACATCCTCCCCCTTGATAAGTCGTTCCACCCATTCTGTTGATACACATGGTATGCCGAGCGCCAGCGCGAGCAAAAACTTGGGTTTCTGGTTGAACACGTCCGCGATAAGGAACACGCGGTCGATCGAGCTCTTGTCCTTCGGCATATACTTCACGTCGTTATGTTGGAGCATCCAGCGCTTGTTTCCATTAGTATGCTTGCCCTGCAAAGAAAATATATCCAGCCAGTCTCCGAGCACTGTCCCACCGCTGTCCTTGATCGCCGCAACAAGCTTGTCCTTGTCTCGCACCCAGTTGTTATTTCCTGGACCAAGGGTAATCACGAAGCCGTACTTCAATAACAACTTGTTCCGCGAGGCTTTGGAGGACATAGTGCTAATCATGGACATTTTCGAAGGCGATGGTGTATCTTTCAAAGTCTTGCGACCAAGTGCTGGGATGATATCTGATACGTCCATCGTCCTGTCTTTCCACTGGGATTGAATGACTCTTGCAGGGATTCGGATACGGTCAGCTTCAGCCACGAGCTCAAGGCCTTCGTCGGGCCCTTCGATATACTCCACGTGAATTTCGTTTTCGGAAGCCCATAAATCGTCATCGATAACTTTGGCTTTGTAATTATTCTCCCCAGGGATCACAGTGTCACCTACTCTCAGCTGGAACCTCCGCAGCTGGCTCACGCCCAAACTCGGGTCTTCTAGGCCGTCAAAGTACTTGACATGAGCTCGATCTCCCGACATTGCATGTACCTCGGCGCCATAATAGCACGAATCACTTTTGAAGAGCGCGAAGACTTGTGTTCCTAATCCAGCACCAAAGCGCTTGGCTATCGTTTCGGCCGTCGACACGGACGTGCGGGGCCTCTTTGCAGGGGGCTGACCCGTCGACGCTCCGCGGGTCGTCGGCTTTTTCGTTGCGGCTCTTCCCCTGGTACCGATCTTTGCAACAGGGGCAGTGTTCCCGCGTTTGCGCTTGCGGACGGGTCGAGTTGGATCGGGCGCACTGACTGGCTTTTCGTCAACGAATTCATCATCTTCAGCTAGTTCATCGTCAGCGATTTCGGTTTCTTCTTCATCCATACGCTGCATTTGCGCGAGTGGAATAGCAGGTGAGTCCATCTCATCATCCTCTTCCGATTCATTTACCACAGTTGCTGGCGTTTGGGCGCGTGACTTGGTTACCCGAGCCGCAATCTTCAATGAAGGGTCAGTGGCGTCCCTCTTGGCCTTAGCATTAGTCTTTGTAGGGCCCCGAGGCCGACCACGTCCGCGGCGCGCTGGAGGTTCATGCATTAGCTGAGGTGGTGAATCCACCTTACTAGCATTTGTATTCCTTTTCCCAATCGTCGCCGCCTTTGCAGGCAGAGCTGCTTTAGACGCTTTGCCCCCGGTAGCAGGTCTCTCTTTGAGCGAAACCATGGCAGAAACATCCCGAGTTGGAGCCATCGCAACTGCTGCGGCAGAAGGGGCGAGCGCTGGGGTGTCCGCTGATGGTACGACGGCATTCGTGTCTTTCGTACGTGGAGTTACGGCTCCTCTCGAACTGTGGCTAGTCGGCTTGCGTGAGACGCCAAGACG
>JAKOPK010000564.1:0-15072 GCA_024195185.1 Coniferiporia weirii
TTTTTTTTTTTGTTATTCCTTCAGAATTATCTAATACATCTGCCCCCCTGAAGGGGGGGCCATGACTAAACAACTACCGAGGCGCCCGTCATTGCACATCACACAAAACTGGGTGGGGCGCATCCCCCTGAGGGGGGCTAGTGGAAAATGCGCCCTATTAAGGGAAAGAGGGAGGAGAGGAAAGGGAGGTTTACATATGTCAACACCATGCCTGTTACTAGTGAAAGCAAGGAAAACTGTGGGGTCGAGTAAGAAAAGGAAGGGGGAGGCTGCAGTCGCCATGCAGGAAACCAAGGGTGGAGCTCGAAAGGTGGTCACAAAACAGAAGGAAAGGGGGGAGCGTTACCTGAGAGCTCCAAGAGGGCCAGGTCCATGTCCAGTGTCCTAGGTCCGAGGTAGCGATGCACGTAGTCCTGAAGGGTGTCCATGTCCAATCTGTCGGTGGTAGAGTGGCCGTCCAGAGCCATGGCAGAGAATGCCAAACAAATGGCCCCTGCAGTACAGTCCGAGATGCAGTTGAGGTGTCCTGTTAGATGCAGCCAGCACTGCAGGACCAGGATAAGGTCTTCGTCCACCCATTCTGAGTGGTGGACAGGGGGGGGTCGCCGTCTTGGCCAGACACACGGAATCCAGTGCATGAATGACTCGCAGCTGCCCAGGATGTGTGCGGTGGATTGTGTCGGCCAGGGGGGGTGGTTGTGCCATCGGCAATACGAGATCAGGCCATGCGTGTGCCGGTAGGCTGAGTCGAAGCTCAGCCAGTAACCCCCATAGGGACTGGCACGGCAGAGAACCTGAGCAACTGCAGATAGCTCGCGGTGGGGGTGGTTGACCAGGAGAGTGAGGAGTTTCCTGGGTGTCTGGGTGGGGGGGCCGGTGACCACCAAGTACTTGTCAGCGGTGGAGGCGAGGGGGTGGGCGAGTTGGAGGGACCAGTGCTCACAGGCTGTGAGGGTTGCTTGTTCCTTCAGCATGGAGATAGAGGGGGGTAAGTCGGAAGGGGGCAGGTGTGTGGCAGCCTTGGCTTCCAAATTGGCCCATTCGTTGCCCACAATGTCCTCATGACCAGGGGACCATGCAAAGTGCATGTGTAGCTGAGGGAAGGAGTCCAGAAGAGTCTGAATGCCCAACTTCCAGAGAGGGAGGAGGTTGGCACCCGAGGCAGAGGGCCAGCGCTTGTACAGGTTGAGTGTGGTGAGTGAGTCCGACATAAAGACGATGTTGGTTACATTCATGAGTGGCTTGTGGAGGTGGCATGTGGCCCAGCCAGGAGCGATGCCGAGGGAGAACTGTTCAGCGTCTGTGGTGGTGGCACACAAGGGGGAGGTCAGCCGGTGGGAGCAAAGCCGGTGGGGCCTGCTCATGGCGACAGTAGCAGATCCAGCCTTCTGGCCTAGGCGTGAGCCATCAGTGAAGACCTGGACTGTGAGTGGTGTGCACAGTTCCTAAGCTCGACGGACAAAGTCTGTCCGGACCTCAGAGGGAACCGGCACTGGAGGGACGGAGAAGCTGATCCTACCCTGCCCGAAGGCAAGGGGGTCGACCCAAGGGGGGTGCGTGTACACTGGGACCTGTTGGACACGGGGGACACAGGCCTGCAACGAAAGGGAGAAAGGGATGTTAGCACGCGGCAGATAACGGCAGCGGCCTATCGAGTGGGGGGTGTGCCAGAGATGCAGGGCATGGTTAGTCTTTAAATATTCAAAATATGCAAAGAATGGGGGGAGGGAGCATAAAAAATTAGTTGAGAGGGGGGACACGCCCTTGTAGATGCCTAGAATCCACCAGCAAGCAGTGTTTTGAACAGCCTGCAGGCAGTTCACTAAGGTTTTTTGGGACCTGCCGTGGTACCAAATGGGTGTGCCCCATGCGAGCACAGTGCGTACACACACCGAGTAGAGAAGCCGTAGGTGGAGGGCCGAGATGCCGTGCTCGGTGTTCCCAAGGATGCACAGGGCGGCAAGTGTAGAGAGACCCTTGGAGCTCATGCACTCCACATGAGGTTTGAAAGGGAGACCCGGGTCCCACCAGATCCCCAGCCAATGGAGGGGGATGGAGGGGCAGATAAGCGTGTTGGGGTCGATTTGGATTCCCATCGTGTCCCAGCTGTGGTAGCCGAGTTTGTGATGGGGCAGGTGGAAGTGGAGAGCCTCTGTTTTGGTGGCTTCGATGTTGAGGCTGATCCTGTTGAAGAGACTGTTGAGGTGGCGGTATGCGTCCACAAGGGTTTCACAGTTGGCGGTGACCAAGGTGCCGATGCATACTATGAGGTGGTCGTCAATGTACGCGAGGAGTTTGCAGCCACACCACTGGAAGCGGTGTAGGACAAGTCCAGCAAAGATTGTTGAGAGGATCGGGGAGGCGGGGGAACCCTGAGGAGTGCCAAGGTCGGGTTTAGGGGTCAGAGGGGTCGTTGTGCCAGCAAAAGAGATAGTGACTTTACACCCTGTCATGAATGATAGGCACCAGTCCACCATGTTAGGTGGACAGCCCATCGTCAGAAGCTGTTGGTGAAGGAATTGAGGGTGCACGGAATCTAAGAAACCCTGAATGTCTACTGCAAGGATAGAGCAGACCTGGTTCATTGAGTGGGCACCCTCTGCTAGTTGTAAGAGGTGTTGGGTGGCGTCATAGATGGAGTGTCCTTGACGCCCCCCATGCTGGTTAGGTGGCAGCCAGTCCTCAGTGTTAGTGAGGAACTGGAGCCGGTTAGCAATCATCTTCTCGAGGAGCTTGCCCAAGGTCTCCTTGAGAGTAATGGGTTGGTAAGAGCAGGGCGAGAAAGGGTCCTTCTTATTTGGCTTCTGGAGCATGACGACTTTTGCCGCCCACCAGCACGTGGGGTGATGCCCCAGGCGCAAGCAGTCGTTGAAAAGTGACAGGATCTCGTCAGGGAATGCAGTGATCACCCATTTTAAAGGGTGATAGCCAATGCCTGATGGCCCTGGGGCCGACAAGTTGGAGGTGTCAGTGAGCACGTCCGTCAACTCCGAGAGGAGGAGAGGGGGAGTGCCCTGAGTAAGGGGAGGAAGGGGGCCGAGGCCTGCATCTGGGAGTGGGGGTGGCTCTTGGAAATATGTGGCGCAAAACAGCTCACCTTTCTCCTCATCCAACTGGGTGAAGGAGCCATCTGCGCGTTTAAGTGAGGGGACTTGAGTGGGGTGCGTACCCAGGCCATGCTTGGCCCAGGACCAGATGTTGGAGGGATTTGCCTCCGACGCCTGATCTGAGTAGTAGGTTCGTTTTGCTGCCCTAACCCCTCGCTTAAAAGCTTGGCGCGCTGCGGCTCATAGTCGGTGGGTGGGTGCTGCGTCAATGGCCTTGAGGAGGTCGCCACAGGAGGGCGTCCACCATGGGACCTTGGTCTTCGATGGCCAGGAGAGGGAGGTGAATGGCTGTAAGGCAGCCTCCATGGCATGGACCACAGCGGCCGCTTTCATGTCGAGGAGGGTGGGGTTGTTGGGCACCGCTACTAGTGGCACCGATGTACTGACAGTGGAGGTCCGCTCCCACCAAACTGTCCACATCTGTAACTACTACGGCATGACACCCGCAGACAGGGATGGCGCCCCCCCACAGTACCCAGGTGAGTCATTCCTCTTTAATCTCCCCTCGGCCTTGGCCACTTCCCTCACGGTGTGTGGCGACTTCAACCGTCATCACCACTCATGGTCTAACCTCCTTGCCAATCGGGCAGAGACACTCAGGGCCCAACCCCTGGATGATTTCCTCTGTGCAAATGGCCTCGAACCCGCCTTTGACCCTGACTCTGACTCCCGCCCCTGTGACGGAGTTGGACGCTGCCCCATAGACATGGTCTGGGCACCACCCTCAATTGACGCCAACTCGATCATGGACACCTTCAAGTCGATGCAAACCCCCCTATCAGACCACACCCAACTAACATGGGCTATCCCCACCACCGCCCCACCACCTATACCGTGGACCAGACACCTCACAGTGGACGACTTCACGGAATGGTCGGAAATCGCCTACCCCACCCTCAACCGGGCGTTTCAACTCCAGGTCACCGACACCACCTCCTTGGACGAGAAAGCGGCCGCCGTAGTCAAGGCTATGGAAGACACACTCACCCCCTTTACCACGATAGCAAAGCCGAAGAAGACGGAAGTCGCATGGTGGTCCCCCCACTGCGCAACACTCCTCAAGGCTATCAGCAAGGCTCCCTCTGCCCTCTCTCACTCTAGTGCTTGCCAAGCCTTCAAAAGAGGCATATGCACAGCCAAGCGAACCTACTACTCCAACCAGGCCAAGGAGGCCAACCCGACGAACATTTGGTCATGGGCCGAGGGTGGATTGGGGGTCCACCCCACCCAAGTTCCCTCCCTGCGCCAAGGGGACGGCACCTTCACCCAATCCAAAGAAGAAAAAGGTGAGTTATTCCAAACTACTTTCTTCAAAGAACCCCCTGCCATCCCGGACGCCGGCCTCCCACCGGCACCCCCACCACCTCCACCAGTGCCGCCTCTACTTGCCTCTGAGCTCAAGATGGCCCTGTCCGGCACATCCAACTTGTCGGCCCCAGGGCCCTCTGGGATTAACTACCGCCCACTAAAATGGGTGGTCTTGCACTATCCCTCAGAGGTTCTGAACCTTTTCAACGACTGTCTGCACCTGGGGCACCACCCCGAGTGCTGGCAGGTGGCAAAAGTGGTCATGCTCCGGAAGCCAAACAAGAAGGACCCCTTCTCTCCATGGTCTTACCGCCCCATCACCCTTGAAGAGACCTTGGGAAAGCTTCTGGAAAAAATCATTGCTAACCAGCTCCAGTTCCTCGCCAATGAGGAAGACTGGCTACCCCCTAACCAATATGGGGGACATCAGGGCCATTCGGTCTATGATGCCTCCCAGCACCTTTTACAGATCGTCGAGTGCACCCACTCGAAAGGCCTCATTTGCTCCATCCTCATGGTGGACATCCAGGGATTCTTCAACTCGGTTCACCCAGCCCTCCTCCACCAGCAACTCGTGTCAATGGGCTGTCCACTCAACATGGTGGATTGGTGCCTATCTTTCATGATGGGTCGCAGCATCTCAATTTCCTTCGACAGGGTGACTCTACCCACTGCACCGAAACCCGACCTCGGCACCCCACAGGGCTCCCCGGTCTCTCCCATCCTATTGACCATATTTGCAGGACTCGCCATCCGGCACTTCCGACAGCTGGGCTGCAACCTCCTCACCTATGTGGATGACCACCTCATTGTTTGCGTCGGCCCTGACATCACATCTAACTGCGATACCCTGGCAGCCACATACCACCAACTCGATGGGCACTTCCTCCGGCTAGGTCTCAACATCGAAGCTGCGAAGACAGAGGCCCTCCACTTCCACCCACCCCAGTGCACCATCGGCTACGACAACTGGCGCACCGTGGGCATTCAAATTACGCCCACCACCATCATCAAACCCACTAACCCCCTGCACTGGCTCGGAATTTGGTGGGATCCTGGTCTCTCTTTCAAAGCCCACATTGAGCACATGCGCTCCAAGGGCCTCTCTACCCTCACCGCCCTCCGCATCCTCAGTAACACTGAGTGCGGCATCTCAGCCCTTCTTCTGCACCAGCTCTACTCAGCCTGTGTTTGCACCGTGCTTGCATGGGGCATGCCAGTCTGGTACCACGGCCGCTCCCAGAAAACCCTGGTCAATTGCCTACAGGCATTTCAAAACACTGCCTGCTGGTGGATCTTAGGCATCTACAAAGGCGCATCCCCCCTCTCCACAAATTTTCTTTGCTCTACTCCTCCTTTCTTTGCTTACTTTGAGTATTTAAAGACTGGCCATGCCCTGTGCCTATGGCGCACCCCCCACTCTGTAGGTCATCTTCGCTATCGTGACCACGCTAACCTTCCCTTCTCCCATCCTTTGCAGGTCCGTGTCCCACGTGTCCAGCAAGTCCCCGCATATACACACCCCCCATGGATGGACCCCCTTGCCTTTGGGCAAGTTCGGATCAAATTCAAAGTCCCCCCCACCCCGGTTCCCTCCGAGGTCTGACGCACATTCGTCATTCAAGCTCGGGAACGGTGCACCCCAACCTCACTCCAGGTCTTCACCGATGGCTCTCGCATTGGTACAGACTCAGGGTCTGCCATCTGCGCTATGTGCGGCTCCCGCAAACTCGGGTTCCGCTGCCTCGCATCCCCCACCATCGCCACCGCCACGGACACCGAGATTTTCTCACTTGCCGGCGCTCCAGGGTGGGCGGCTACCCACCTCCAAGAACACCTGAGGGAGGTGTCGGATATACACTTTATGTCCGACTCCCTCACTGCCATCAACCTATTCCAGACTTGGCCATCCACTTTGGGGGCACAGCTCCTCCCCACCTGGAAGGCGGGCGTGCAAACGCTGCTCAATTCATTCCCCAGTCTCACAGTCCACTTTGTGTGGTGTCCCGGTCACTCGGACATCCCAGGCAATGAGTGGGCTGATGCTGAGGCAAAGGCAGCTACAGATTTGCCACCATCTACACTAGCCCCCTCCATTTCCACACTCAAGGAGCAGTCCACACTCGTCACTCGCGTGCGCTGGTCTCACCAACTGGCACGCCCCATAGCCTCGACTGCCAACAAATACTTGGCCATGACTGGACCCCCACTTGCACTCCATGTAAGCTACTCACACTATTTGTGGACCACCCCCACCATGAGCTGTCAGCTGTAGCTCAGGTCCTCTGTCACGCCAGTCCCTATGGGGGTTACTGGCTGAGCTTTGACTCAGTATACCGCCGTGTACACGGCTTGATCCCCTACTGCCGATGGCACAACCACCCCCCATGGCCTGTCAAGTCAACTGCCCACATCCTGGGCGGCTGTGACGCATTCCAAGCATGGATTCCACAAGTCTGGCCGGCTAACCACCCCCCCCAGCCCATCACTCCGAGTGGGCAGATGAACACCTCCTCCCCGTCCTTCGGCACTGGTTGCACGCGACAGGGCACCTTAACCGCATCTCAGACCGCACCGTGGGGTCCATCCGGCTGGCTTTCTCTGCCATGGATCTGGACGGTCTACCCACCTCCAGTGTGGACTTTGACCTCAATGTCCTTTGGGAATATGTGTGTTGATACCTCGGACCCAGGACACAGGACATGGACCCAGCTCTCTTGGAGCTCGCAGGTAATGCTCCTCCCTTTCCCTCTGATTAGCAGCTGCCTTTCAGTCTCCTTTATCGGTTTCTGTCTGGCTCTCGCTGCCACCCCCCCTTCCATTTCTAAGCGTCCATCAGTTTTCCTCTCTTTTATTAGTTATGGGCAATGGTCACAATATGTATCCCTCCCTTTCCTCCTCTCCTTCCCCTTTCTTTAATAGGGCGCGTTTTCTCACCCAGCCCCCTAGGGGGCATGCACCCTGCCCAGTTCTACATGATGTGTAGTGATGGGCACCTCCATAGTTGTTTAGTCTAGGCCCCCCCTTCGGGGGGGGCAACCTTGTATTAGATAATTCTGCAGGAATAATAAATTAAAAAAAAAAAAAAAGGGTGGGGTTGTCAGCCAGGAGTTTGAAGGCCTCGGCCAGGGCTGGGAAGGCAAGCTCCGTCCATTCCCCATAGTCATTGTTGGTGAGGCAACGCACTTGGGGAATTGGCAGGGGGAGGTTAGTGGTGACTGCCCAAGAGAGCTGGGCATGGTCAGAGAGAGTGGATCGCACCGAAGTGAAGGAGTCAAGGATGGACTCCGGCACGATGTGTGGGGGGGCCCACACCATGTCAATCGGGCACCAACAAGGCCCGTCTTTTGGATGGGAGTCAGAGTCCGGAGCATGGGCAGGCTCAAGGCCGTTTTCCCGAAAGAAGTCATCAAGGGGTTGGGCCCCCAATGATTCCCACCAAGTAGTGGCAAGGTCGGACCAGGAGTGGTGGCGATGGTTGAAGTCGCCACACACCAGTAGTGAGGTGGCCAGCACCGAGGGGAGTGAGAAAAGAAATGACTCACCTGGGTACTGGGGGGAGGGGGTGTCTCGTTCCGGTGGGTGCATACTGTAATAGTTGCAGATCCATACCATGACTTGTGCGCATACCTCCACCATCAGTACATCAGAGCCATAAGTGGCGGGGCCGATAACAGACCAGGAGGCAGGGGGGGGGTTCCGGGAAACATACATTACAACACGAGGGCGCATGTCGGGGGGTAAAACGGCGACATATCCAGAAATAGATGGAACACCATAGATAGGGAGTCCAGCTGGGTCAGTGAGGGACGGTTGCAGTCCTATTTGATACCAAGGGGGTTCTTGAATCAGAGGCAGATGAGGGGGAGAAGGAGCCGAAGAAAGAGAAGGAAAAAGGGACTGTATCACCGCGAGTGAGCAGGTGGCATTCCACTGGAGTACCTGAAGTTGTGCACTCATTAATATTCTTCTTCTTCAGGGAGGATTGGGAAGTCTTGTTCTTGACCGGCGAGGATGCCGCAGAAGTGGTGTTTCTTGGGGCAAGCAGGGAAAGTGGTGGGATGGTCGCTGCTGCAGTTGTGGCAGTGGCATGGGTGGGGGCAATGGTCCAACTCATTGGCTTCTGTGGTGCAGTCGGCGCAAGATTTGTGATGGTTAATGGTGCAATGGTTGCCAGCGCATTCGGCGCACATCGCTGGGGCTTTGCAGCCCTTCGTGCCGTGTCCGAGCACCTGGCAACACTCACACTGGGTGAGGCTGGGGCGAATGGGCAGGACCGAGAGCCGGAGGGAGGTGCTGAAGAGCCAGACTCGAGGCCTCTTGAGGAGGTGCGCACAAACTTGGCCGTCAGGGTCGGCAAAGGAGAAGGAGACCGGGCACTGTTTGAGGTTGATGACATTCTCAGCCAGTGTTGCGAAGTGGGGGGGGGATGATGAAGTCGAGATTGCGAAGCACAGGGTTGTGCTTCACTTCCGACAAAAGTTGTGAGGGGGTAAATATCTTGCCTCCGGAACCGAACATATCGGTAGTGGGCACCATTGAGATGCACAGAGCCGAGCGCTGGCAGATGTGGGATGGGGAGAGGATGAAGTCGTCCGGGAGGATGGCATCGGTGACAAGGCACCTGTTGCACATATGGTGTGCAAACGCAACCTGGTGGCGATCAATGATCGTCTCTGTGGTTGGGGTTGAATTGGGGGGGCGGTGGGGGAAGACGGTCACAATGTTGCCCTTGACGTTGAATGCCGAGGACAGGACAGTGACACAGTCTGCAGTGGGGAGCGCATCGAAGAACTCCCTTGCCCGCTGGGTGAGAATCGCACCAGAGAGCCAGGAATCAGCACGGGGGACACAGAGACCAGTGCTAAGAACCAGAGTTGGGTCCTTGGCAAACATCTTGGGGGGGGGGGCGGCAACTGACGCTTAGACTTCTTCTTCTTTTCGGGGGCAGCCACTACAGTCATCTGTGAAGGGTTAGTGGGGGCTGCAGGTTGGGCTGTGGCCTGAGCATATGAGATAGGGGCACCGGTGGTGGGAGCCGATGCCACGAGGGTGGTTTGGGTGCCTCCCACATTGGTGGGAGCTGTAGTCTTCACAGCCTGGTGGGGGCGCGGGGGGGGGACAAGCAGCCAGGGAGGCAACCTGGCAGGAAATGGCCCCCACATCGGAGGTGAGCTTCAGCATCGCTGCCTTCAGCTCCCTCATTTTGTCAGAGGGTGGGGGGGGGGGCAGGGGGCTTGCAGCGAAGGGCCGTGCACACCGGTGGCAAAGGGGGCGGGCAGGTCAACATCATAACCTGTCGCTGCGATACCATATTGTGTAACTACATTGTGTAGTTCCACGTTTTGGGGGTGGGAGCCTCCTTCTTGTGCCCACTTGAGCGAAGTCAAGGTGACATGGCAGTGCGCAAGCGTCCTGCCGATGAACCGAGCCAATTCGTACACCGTCTGTGTGGGGGTGGATTCGGTGGGGCCATTGTTGACCCGATAATGGAGGTCCTCAAACCTAGCGACCGACTCGAACAGAATCCATTGGGACTCCATGACATGGGCTGGGCAGATGAGGGGGGTGAGGGTGTCGGCTGACCACTTGCCAGTCTGCGCTTGAGGGGTGTGTGGGCTGCCGAGTTCCATGGCGAGATCTTCACCCTCTCCACCCTGTACAACAGGGGAGGAGGGGGCACCTTGAAGGGGGTCCGGGGACGACATTTGGAAGGCTGGGCCAAGGGCAGGTTCCTCTGTGAGGACTGGGTATTGGCGGGGGGAGGACGCCAGTGAGGACGCCAGGCGTTGTGGGGGTGGGGGCGCCGGCGGCTTCGACGCCACGTCCAGGGACACGAAGGAGGCCTTGAATGATGAGAAGTTGGATGGGTTGGGATGGGGAGGGCGACCTGAACCACTAGATGACATCTGAGGGAGTTTTAGCTACCGCTGCAAATATCGATGGTGGTGGTTAGAGGACAAGAAGGATGAGTTGTCATTGTCATGCAGTGGGAGATGGGTGCCATTAGTGCCCGCCAGGAAGACTGGGACCCATTGTTAACGTCCCTTTGGATTGGGTGACTCGGTGAGGATGATCCCTTTTCACATCTGTGTGGCTCTCTCGGGGCTCTGTGCCCAATGCCTGGCGTGAGCTGGGTGGCGGGGGGGGGGCTCGACGTTAACGTCCCCAGTGCTGGGGGGTAAAACCCCTGAGATGAAGTGGTCAACTTCAGTTGGGCAACCTCGGGTTTGGGGAGACTCGGACTCACTCATTCGTTTGGGGTCTAGGCCCTGGGGCCATATTTTTTTTTTTGATTATTCCTGCAGAATTATCTAATACATGTGCCCCCCCAGAGGGGGGGCCAAGACTAAACAACTACAGAGGTGCCCATCACCACACATCATGTGGAACTGGGCAGGGTGCGTGCCCCCAAGGGGGCCAAGTGGCAATACGCACCCTATTCCAACCTTCTTGACCTTCAACCACCACCATCGATATTTTGCAGCGGCAGCTCATACTCCCTCAGAATGTTGTTCAGTGGCTCGAATCGCCCCCTCCACCCTGACCCACCCCTACCCCACTCATCGGCGTCAACTGTGGCCCAAGCCACAGCCTCGAAGCCTGCAGCCCCGCCTCCCCTGCAACGTCCAGCGTCCTCACCGCCGACCTCACCCTGCTTCACGCCTGACCCCTCCCAGGGCCAAGCATTGGGCCCTGCTTTCCAGCTGTCCTCCCCAGACCCTTTGGCAGCCTCCCCATACCATACTGGTGCAGCGGAGACCCACGATTATGAAGCCGAAATCGCAATGGAGATCGGCAGCCCCCACACCCCCCAAGCACAGACTGGCAAGCGGTCTGCCGATGCCCTCACCCCCCTCGTTTGCCCCGCCCGAGTCACGGAGTCCCAACGGATTCTGTATGAGTCGGTTGCCCGGTTTGAGGACCTACACCATTGGGTCACCAATGGTCCCTCTGACGCCACCCCCACCCAGACGGCATATGAACTTGCTCGGTTCATAGGCAGGATGCTCACACACTGCCATGTCACCTTGACGTCACTTAAGCGGGCACAAGAAGGAGGCCCCCACCCCCAGAACGTGGAACTGCACAACATTGCCACACAGTACAGAATCGCGGCTACAGGTTATGATGTTGACCTGCCTGCCCCCTTTGCCACCAGCGCTCACGGCCCCCCACTGCAAGTTGCCTGCCCCCCCCCCACCCTCCGATGAAATGAGGGAGCTGAAGTCAGCTATGCTGAAGCTCACCTCCGACATTGGGGCCATTTCTCGCCAGGTCGCCTCCCTGGCAGCTCGTCCCTCCCCACGCCCCCAACAGGCCGCGAGGACACCTGCTCCCACCAACGTGGGAGGCACCCAGACCACCCTCGTGGCATCGGCCCCAATAGCTGGTGCCCCCCAATCTTACGCCCAGGCTGCAGCCCAACCCACAGCCCCTACTAACCCCCCACAGGTACCCCCTCCGGCTGCTCCCGAAAAGAAGAAGAAGTCTAAGCGCCAACTGCCTCCCCCACCCAAGATGTTTGCCAAGGACCCTACTCTGGTTCTTAGCACTGGTCTCCGTGTTCCCTGTGCTGACTCTAGGCTCTCTGGGGCCATTCTCACCCAGCGGGCACATGAATTCTTCGACGCCCTCCCCACTGTGGATCGTGTCACCATCCTGTCCTCGGCGTTCAACATCAAGGGCAATATCATGACCGTCTTCGCACACCGCCCCCCCAACTCTACCCTGACCACGGAGACGATCATTGATCGCCACCAGGTCACGTTCCTGCATCACATGCATGACAGGTGCCTCGTTGCCGATGCCGTCCTTCCGGACGACTTCATCCTCTCCCCATCCCGCGTCCGCCAACACTCGGCCCTGTGCATCTCCATGGTGCCCACTACCAATATGTTCAGCTCCGGAGGCAAACTCTTCACCCCCTCCCAACTTTTGTCAGAAGTGAAGCACAACCCATCGCTCTGCAACCTCGACTTTGTCATCCCACCCCACTTTGCCATGCCAGCTGAAAACCTTGTTAATCTCAAGCAGTGCCCGGTTTCCTTCTCCTTTGCTGACCCTGACGGTCAAGTCCACGTGTGACTCCTCAAGAGGCCCCGTGTATGGCTTTTCAGCACCTCCCTCCGGCTCTCAGTCCCCCCCACCTGCCCCAGCCTCACCCAGTGTGAGTGCTGCCAGGCCCTCGGGCATGGCACAAAGGGCTGCAAAGCCCCTGCGATGTGTGCTGAATGCGCAGGTAACCACCGCACCATTAACCATCGCAAATCCTGCGCTGACTGTGCCACAGAGGCTAATGAGTCGGAACTTTGCCCCCACCCCCGCCACTGCCGCAACTGCGGGGGCGACCACCCAGCCACCTTCCCTGCCTGCCCCAAGAAACGCTGCTTCCGCGGCATCCTCTCTGGACAGGAACAGGACTTCCCCATCCTCCCCAAAGAAGAAGAGATTGAATGAGTGCACAACTCTGTGCATTCCAGTGGAATGCTGCCCACTCACTTGCAGCGATACAATCCCTCTTTCCTTTTCTTTCTTCAGCCCCATCTCCCCCTCATCTGCTCTTAATCCAGGAACTGCCCTGGTATCAAATCGGATCACAACCCTCTCTGACTGACCCAGCTGGTCTGCCTATTTATGGCATTCCCTCAATTTCTGGCTATGTTGCCATCCTCCCGCCTGACACGTGCCCGCACATTGTAACATATGTTTCTCACAACCTCCCCCCCTCCTCATGGTCTGTCATCGGCCCTGCCACACACGGCACTGACGTACTGACGGTGGAGATACGCACACAAGTCACTATCCGGGTTTGCAATTTCTATGGAATGAGCCCCCCGGAACGCGACGCCCCCTCCCCCCAGTACCCAGGTGAGTCCTTCTTATTCTCACTCCCCTCGGTGCTGGCCACCACCCTACTGGTGTGTGGTGACTTCAACCGTCGCCACCACTCATGGTCTGACTTAGCTGCTACTCGGCGGGAGTCATTGGGGGCCCAACCCCTTGATGATTTCTTTCGGGAAAATGGCCTTGAACCTGCCCATGCTCCAGACTCCGACTCCCGTCCAAAGGATGGGCGCTGTCAGTGCCCACTTGACATGGTGTGGACCCCCCCTCATATTGCGCCAGAGTCTATCCTCGACTCCTTCACTTCGGCGCGCTCCTCCCTCTCTGACCATGCCCAGCTCACTTGGGCAGTCACCACTAACCTTCCCCCACCACTCCCCCGCATTCGTCGACTTATCAATAATGACTATGGGGAGTGGATGGAACTCGCCTTCCCCACCCTGGTCGAGGCCTTTAAGCTCCCAACCTCAGATCCCACCCTCTTGGATGCGAAAGCGGCCACTGTGGTTCAGGCCATGGAGGCTGCCCTACAGCTGTTCACCACCCTTGCCCAGCCATTGAAGACCGAGGTCCCCTGGTGGACGCCAACCTGTGGCGACCTCCTCAAGGCCATCGATGCCGCCCCCACCAACCGTCTACGTGCAGCTGCACGCCAAGCCTTTAAGCGAGGGGTCAGGGCCGCAAAAAGAACCTACTACTCAGATCAGGCGGTGGAGGCCAATCCCTCCAACATCTGGTCCTGGGCTAAACGAGGCCTAGGAACTCGCCCTACCCAAGTCCCCTTGCTCAAACGCACAGATGGAACCTTCACTGAGTCAGATGAGGAGAAAGGTGAGCTTTTTCGTGAAACTTACTTCCAACCACCTCCCCCCCTCCCGGACATGGGCTTCGGCCCCCCTCCTCCCCCTACCCAGGGCGCTCCGCCTCTCCTCCTTTCGGAGTTGATGGATGCCCTTACCAACACCTCCAACTTGTTGGCTCCAGGGCTGTCGGGCATCGGCTATCACCCACTCAAATGGGTGATTGCTGCTTTTCCCGATGAGATCCTGACACTTTTCAACAACTGCCTGCACCTGGGGCACCACCCCACGTGCTGGCGGGTGGCAAAAGTAGTCATGCTCCGCAAGCCAAACAAGAAGGACCCCTTCTCTCCCCGCTCCTACTGACCCATTACCCTCGAGGAAACACTGGGCAAGCTCCTCAAGAAAATGATCGCTAACCGGCTCCAGTTCCTCGCTAACACTGAGGACTGGCTGCCTCCTAACCAGTATGGGGGGCATCAAGGACACTCTGTCTATGATGCCACTCAACACCTCCTCCAACTAGCGGAGGGTGCCCACTTGACAAACCAGGTCTGCTCTATCCTCGCGGTAGACATTCAGGGTTTCTTTGACTCCGTGCACCCTCAACTCCTTCACCAACAGCTTCTCACAATGGGCTGTCCGCCTAATATGGTGGACTGGTGCCTCTCGTCCATGATGGGGCATAAAGTCACCATCTCCTTCGATGGCACGACGACCCCTCTGACCCTGAAACCCGACCTTGGCACCCCACAGGGTTCCCCTGCCTCCCCAATCCTATTGACGATCTTCGCTGGACTTGTATTGCACCACTTCCAATGGCACAGGTGCAAACTCCTGGCCTACGTCGATGACCATCTCATCGTATGCATCAGCGCCTCCATCACGGCCAACTGCAAAACTCTCGCAGATGCATACCGCCACCTCAACAGCCTTTTTTTTTTTTTTTGTTATTCCTGCAGAATTATCTAATACATCTGCCCCCCTGAAGGGGGGGCCATGACTAAACA
>JAKOPK010000565.1:0-15033 GCA_024195185.1 Coniferiporia weirii
AGGTTTTCGTCTTCTATCTCCTGACACTAACCTTTCTCCGTGTACGTAATGATGGAATTGCATCAATTACTTAACAGAGTCCAGAAGAGTCTGGACGCCCGACTTCCAAAGGGGGAGGAGGTTGGCCCCTGAAGCAGAGGGCCAGCACCGGTAGAGGTTGAGCGCTGTCAGGGAATCAGACATGAAGACAATGTCCGATACGTGCTCGAGCGTGTCGTGGAGGTGGCGCGTGGCCCAGCCAGGGGCGATGCCCAAAGAGAATTGTTCGGCATCTGTGGCAGTGGTGCATAAGGGGGAGGTCAGCCGGTGGGAAGCGAGCCGGTGTGGCCCACTCATGGCGATGATGGCAGATCCAGCCTTAGTACCTAGGTGGGAGCCATCAGTGAAGACCTGGACCATGAGTGGTGTGCACAGTTCCCAAGCTCGACAGACAAAGTCCGTCCGGACCTCGGAGGGAACCGGTACAGGGGGGATGGAGAAGCTGATCCGATCTTGCCCGAAGGCAAGTGGGTCGACCCAGGGGGGGTGCGTGTATGCTGGGACCTGTTGGACACAAGGGACACAGGCCTGCAGAGAAAGGGAGAAGGGAATATTAGCTTGCGGTAAGTAATGGCGGTGGCCGATAGAGTGTGGGGTGCGCCAAAGGCGCAGGGCATGGTTAGTTTTTAAATATTCAAAATATGCAAAAAAGGGGGGGAGGGAGCAAAGAAAATTTGTGGAAAAGGGAGACACGCCCTTGTAGATGCCTAGAATCCACTGGCAAGTGGTGTTTTGAACAGCCTGCAAACGATTCACCAAGGTTTTTTGGGACCGGCCATGGTACCAGACAGGCGCGCCCCATGCGAGCATGGTGCATACACACGCCAAGTACAGTTGCTGGAGGTGAAGGGTCGAGATACCGCGTTCAGTGTTGCCGAGGATGCGGAGGGTGGCGAGTGTAGAGAGTCCTTTGGAGCACATGCGCTCCACATGGTGTTTGAAGGAGAGACCCAGGTCCCACCAGATCCCCAGCCAGCAGAGGGGGATGGAGGGACGGATGAGCATGTTGGGGTCAATTTGTATCCCCATCGTGTCCCAGCCGTGATAGCCAAGTTTGCGACGGGGCGGATGAAAGTGGAGTGCCTCGGTTTTGGCGGCCTCAATGTTGAGTCCGATCTGGTTGAAGAGGCCGTTGAGTTGTCGGTATGCATCTGAGAGCATTTTGCAGTTGGCGGTGACGGAGGTGCTGATGCATATGATGAGATGGTCATCAACGTAAGTCAGGAGTTTGCAGCCATGCCACTGGAAGCAGCGCAGGACCAGGCTGGCGAAAATCATTGATAAGATTGGGGAGGTGGGGGAGCCCTGGGGGGTGCCGAGGTCGGGTTTCGGGGTCAGAGGGGTCGTTGTGCCGTCGAACGAGATGGCAACTTTCCACCCCATCATAAACAAGAGGCACCAGTCCGCCATGTTAGGCGGACAGCCCATCATTAGAAGCTGTTGGTGGAGGAGTTGAGGGTGCACCGAATCGAAGAAGCCCTGAATGTCTACCGCAAGGATAGAGCAGACCTGGTTTGTCAAGTGGGCACCCTCCGCTAGTTGCAAAAGGTGTTGGGCGGCGTCGTAGACTGAGTGTCCTTGACGCCCCCCATACTGGTTAGGTGGCAGCCAATTCTCATTGTTAGCGAGGAACTGGAGCCGGTTAGCAATCATCTTCTCAAGGAGTTTGCCCAGAGTTTCTTTGAGGGTGATGGGGCGGTATGAGCGGGGGGAGAAGGGATCCTTCTTGTTCGGCTTCCAGAGCATGACGACTTTTGCCGCCCACCAGCACTCGGGGTGGTGCCCCAGGTGCAAGCAGTCGTTGAAAAGTGTCAGGATCTCGTCAGGGAAAGCAGTGATCACCCATTTGAGTGGGCAGTAGCCGATGCCCGACGGCCCCGGAGCCGACAAGTTGGAGGTGTCAGTGAGTGCGTCTGTCAACTCGGTGAGGAGTAGAGGGGGAGTGCCCGGTGGTGGTGGTGGGAGTGGGCTGAGGCCCGCATTTGGGAGGGGGGGTGGTTCTTGGAAGTAGGTGGTGTGAAATAACTCACCTTTTTCCTCATCCGACTGGGTGAAGGAGCCGTCTGCACGTTTAAGCGAGGGGACTTGGGAGGGTCGTGTACCCAGGCCTCATTTGGTTCAGGACCAGATGTTGGAGGGGTTGGCCTCCACTGCCTGATCTGAGTAATAGGTTCGCTTTGCTGCCCGTACCCCTCGCTTAAAAGCTTGGCACATGGCGGCTCGCAGACGGTTGGTGGGGGCGGCATCGATGGCCTTGAGGAGGTCACCACATGTGGCGTCCACCAAGGGACCTCGGTCTTCAATGGTCGAGTGAGAGTGGTGAATGGCTGAAGGGCTGCCTCCATGGCATGTATGACGGCGGCAGCCTTAGCATCTAGGAGTGCGGGGTTGTTGGCCGGGAGTTTAAAGGCCTCGGTCAGGGTGGGGAAAGCTAGTTCCGACCACTCCCCATAGTCGTCGTTATGGTGTTCCCTGTTGTTTGGGGTGTGTGGGCGTCTTTCCGCCCGACCTGGTTGTTTTTTTTTTTTTTTTTAAATTATTCCTTCAGAATTATCTAATACAAGGTTGCCCCCCCAAAGGGGGGGCCTAGACTAAACAAGTGCAGAGGCACCCATCACTACACATCATGTAGAACTGGGCAGGGTGCATGCCCCATGGGGGCCAAGTGAGAAAACGCGCCCTATTAAAGAGAGGGAGGGGGGAAGAGGAAAAGGAGGGATACATATTGCGACCATTGCCCATAACTACTAAAAGAGAGGAACTGAGGGATGCTTAGAAATGGAAGGGGGGGTGGCAGCGAGAGCCAGGCAGAAACCGATAAGGGAAACCAAAAGCTGACCACTAATCAGAGGGAAAGGGAGGAGCATTACCTGCAAGCTCCAAGAGAGCTGGGTCCGTGTCCTGTGTCCTAGGTCCGAGGTATCGACGCACGTAGTCCCAAAGAACATTGAGGTCGAAGTCCACACTGGAGGTGGGTAGACCGTCCAGATCCATGGCAGAGAAAGCCAGCCGGATGGACCCCACGGTGCGGTCTGAGATGCGGTTAAGGTGCCCTGTCACGTGCAGCCAGTGCCGAAGGACAGGGAGGAGGTTTTCATCTGCCCACTCGGTGTGGTGGGCTGGGGGGGGGGCGATTGGCCAGCCAGACTCATGGGATCCACACCTGGAATGCGTCACAGCCGCCTAAGATGTGGGCAGTCGACTGGACAGGCCATGGGGGGTGATTGTGCCACCTGCAGTAGGGGATCAGGCTGTGTACATGCCGGTAGACTGAGTCAAAGCTCAGCCAGTAGCCCCCATAGGGACCGGTGCGACAGAGGACCTGGGCTACAGCAGATAGCTCACAGTGGGGGTGGTCCATGAAGAGCGTGAGTAGCTTACGTGGAGTGCGGGTGGGGGGTCCGGACACGGCCAAGTATTTGTCAGCTGTCGAGGCTATGGGGCGTGCCAGTTGGTGCGACCAGCACGTGCATGTGACGAGCGTAGACTGTTCCTTGAGTGCAGAGATGGAGGGGGCTAGTGTAGATGGTGGCAAATCTGTAGCTGCCTTTGCCTCAGCGTCGGCCCATTCGTTGCCTGGGATGTCCAAGTGACCAGGACACCACACAAAGTGGACTGTGAGACTGGGGAATGAATTGAGCAGTGTTTGCATGCCCGCCTTCCAGGTGGGGAGGAGCTGTGCCCCTGAAGTGGATGGCCAGGTCCTGAAGAGGTTGATGGCCGTGAGGGAGTCAGACATAAAATGAATATCCGACACCTCCCTCAGGTGTTCTCGGAGGTGGGTAGCCGCCCACCCTGGAGCACTGGCGAGTGAGAATATCTCGGTGTCCGTGGCAGTGGCAATGGTGGGGGATGCGAGGCGGCAGAACCCTAGTTTGCGGGGGCCACGCATAGTGCAGATGGCAGACCCCGAGTCTGTGCCAATGCGAGTGCCATTGGTGAAGACCTGGAGTGAGGTGGGGGTGCACCATTCCCAAGCTCGAATGACGAATGCATGTCAGACCTCGGAGGGAACCGGGGTGGGGGGGACTTCGAAATTGATCCAACCTTGCCTGAAGGCAAGGGGGTCCGTCCATGGGGGGTGCGTATACATGGGGACTTGCTGGACACATGGGACACGGACCTGCAAAGGATGGGAGAAGGGGAGGTTAGCGTGGTCACGGTAGCGACGACAGCCTACAGAGTGGGGGGTGCACCATAGGTGCAGGGCATGGCCGGTCTTTAAATACTTGAAGTAAGCAAAGAAAGGAGGAGTAGAGCAAAGAAAATTTGTGGATAGGGGGGATGCACCTTTGTAGATGCCTAAAATCCATTGGCAGGCGGTGTTTTGAACTGCCTGTAGGCAATTGACCAGGGTTTTTTGGGAGCGGCCATGGTACCAGACGGGTGAGCCCCATGCAAGCACAGTGCGTACGCAGGCTGAGTAGAGTTGGCGCAGGAGGAGGGCCGAGATACCACGCTCAGTGTTACCAAGGATGCGGAGGGTGGCTAGGGTGGAGAGGCCCTTGGAGCACATGCACTCCACGTGGGCTTTGAAGGAGAGACCGGGGTCCCACCAAATTCCGAGCCAGCACAGGGGGTTAGTGGGTTTGATGATGGTGGTGGGCGTAATTTGAATGCCCGCAGTGCACCAGTTGTCGTATCCGATGGTGCGCCGGGGTGGGTGGAAGTGGAGGGCCTCTGTCTTCACGGCTTCGATGTTGAGGCCGAGCCGGAGGAAGTGCCCATCGAGTTGGCGGTATGTGGCTGCCAGGGTTTCACAGTTGGATGTGATGTTGGGGCCGACACAGATGATGAGGTGGTCGTCCACATAAGTGAGGAGGTTGCAGCCGGGCTGGTGAAAGCGCTGTATTGCTAATCCTGCGAATATGGTCGAAAGGATGGGGGAGACTGGGGAGCCTTGGGGGGTGCCAAGGTCGGGTTTGGGGGTGGTGGGTAGGGTCGTTCCGTCGAAAGAGATGGATACACTCCATCCTGTCATGAAAGAGAGGCACCAATCCGCCATGTTGAGCGGACAGCCCATTGACACGAGTTGCTGGTGGAGGAGGGCTGGGTGCACCGAGTTGAAGAATCCCTGGATGTCCACCATGAGAATGGAGCACACGAGGCCTTTTGAGTGGGCACGCTTGACGATCTGTAAGAGGTGCTGGGAGGTGTCATAGACCGAATGGCCTTGACGCCTGCCATATTGGTTAGGGGGCAGCCAGTCTTCCTCGTTAGCGAGGAACTGGAGCCAGTTAGCAATAATCTTTTCGAGGAGCTTTCCCAAGGTCTCTTCGAGGGTAATTGGGTGGTACAACTGTGGTGAGAATGGGTCCTTCTTGTTCGGCTTCTGGAGCATGACCACTTTTGCCGCCTGCCAGCACTCAGGGTGGTGCCCCAGGTGCAGGCAGTCGTTGAAAAGGGTCAGAACCTCTGAAGGATAGTGCAAGACCACCCATTTTAGTGGGCGGTAGCTAATCCCAGAGGGCCCTGGGGCCGACAGGTTGGAGGTGCTGGACAGAGCCACCTCGAGCTCAGAGGCAAGTAGAGGCGGCACTGGTGGAGGTGGTGGGGGTGCCGGTGGTAGGTCGGCATCCAGGCTGGGGGGGGGGGTTCTTTGAAGAAAGTGGTTCAGAATAACTCACCTTTCTCTTCTTCGGATTGGGTGAAGGTGCCATCCCCTCAGCAAAGGGAGGGGACTTGGGTGGGGTGGACCCCCAATCCACGTTTGGCCCATGACCAAATGTTCGTCGGGTTGGCCTCCTTGGCCTGGTTGGAGTAGTAGGTTCGCTTGGCTACACAGATGCCTCGTTTGAAGGCTTGGCGAGCACTGGAGCGAGAGAGGGCAGAAGGGGCATCGCTGATGGCTTTGAGGAGTGTTGCACAGTGTGGTGACCACCACGCAACTTCTGTCTTCTTTGGCTTTGCAATTGAGGTGAAGGGGGCGAGTGCGTTTTCCATAGCCTTGACTATGGCAGCTGCTTTTTCGTCCAAGGAGGCGGTGTCGGTGACCCAGAGTTGAAACACCCAGCCGAGGGTGGGGTAGGCGATTTCCGACCATTCCATGAAGTCGTCAGCTGTGAGGCGTTGGGTCCATGGTATGGGTGGTGGGGTGGTGGTGGGAATAGCCCATGTTAGGCAGGCGTGGTCGGATAGGGGGGTTTGCGTCGACTCGAAGGTGTCCAGGATCGAGTTGGCGTCAATTGAGGGTGGTGCCCAGACCATATCTATGGGGCAGCATCCGACTCCATCGCAAGGGCGAGAGTCAGAGTCAGGGTCAAAGGTGGGTTCGAGGCCATTTTCGCAGAGGAAGTCATCCAGGGGTTGTGCCCTGAGTGTCTCCGCACAGTTGGCATGGAGGTTAGACCACGAGTGGTGACGACGGTTGAAGTCGCCACACACTGTGAGGGAAGTGGCTAGGGCCAAGGGGAGATTGAAGAGAAAAGACTCACCTGGATACTGAGGGGGGGCGCCATCCCTGTCTGCAGGTGTCATGCCGTAGTAGTTGCATATGTGGACAGTTTGGTGGGAGCGGACCTCCACCGTCAGTACATTGGTGCCGCTGGTAGCAGTGCCAAGAACAGACCATGAGGAGGCAGGGAGAGAGCGCGATACATAAGTTACGACACGTGGGCACATGTTGGGCGGGAGGACGGGGACATAGCCAGGGATGGATGGGACATTGAAGACCACCAAGCCATTCGGTTCTGTAAGGGAGGGTTGGAGGCCGATTTGGTACCAGGGTGGTTCCTGGATTAGCAGTAGGTGTGGGGGGGCGGGGTCATCAGAGAGGGTCAGGAGTAAGGAGTGGATAGCAGCCAGAGACCATGTGGCATTCCACTGTAGCACACGAAGTTGTGCACTCATAACTCCATCTCAAGTTCCTGGATTTGGGCCTCATGCAGGCCATCGAGAATACCACGGAAGTGGTGTTTACGAGGGCAGGCAGGGTCAGTGGTGGGGTGGTCGCCGTTGCAGTTGTGGCAACGGCGGGGGTGGGGGCAGGTATCGTTGGCGATGGCCTCAGAGGCACAGTCGGTGCATGACTTCTGGTGGTTGCGGGTGAGGTGCTGTCCGGCGCATTCAGCACAGACAGCAGGGGTGCAGCATCCTGCTGTACTGTGGCCAAGTGCTTGGCAGTGCTCGCACTGGGTGAGGCCCTGGTGGACCGGTGGGACAGAGAGTCGGAGGGCGGTGCCGAAAAGCCAGATGCGTGTGCGCTTTAGGAGGTGCACTCAAATTGAGCCGTTGACGTCGATGAAGGTGAATGAGACCAGGCACATGTTCAGGCCGGAGAGACACTCTCCATCTGCAATTGTGTAGTGGGGTTCCACCACAAATTCCAGGTTCTTGAGGATGGGGTTCTGCACTAGTTCGGCCTTGAGGGCTGTGGCAGAGAAGGGGCAGGTGGTGGGGCCAAAGATGTCTCTCATAGGCACCCGTGAGATGTGTAGAGAAGCCTGGGGTCGGACGCGGGAGGCGGTAAGGGTCAGGTGGGCCGGGAGCTGTGTACCGGCCGTGCACCATTTGTCCCTCATGAATCGGGTGAAAGCCTCCGTGTGCCAGTCAATGATCGACTCCATAGAGGGGGAGGCTGAGGAGGGGTGCTGTGCAAAAACGGTCATGATATGTCCCTTCGTGTTGAATGTGCAGGACAATACTGTGACCTGGTCAGTGGTTGGAAGGGCACAGAAAAACTCATGGGTGGTCTGGGTCAAGGAGGCACCAGACTTCCGTGCAGTTGCCATGAGGAGGAGGTCGCCGGCATTAAGAACCAGGGTGGGGTCCTTAGTGTACATTTTTGGGGGTGGGGGCAGCTGGCGTGGACCCTTCTTTTTCTTTTTGTCAGCTGCCAGAGTTTGGGGGGCCCCCCCTGAGGGTTGCTGTGCAGCAGGTTGGGCTGCAGCCTGGGCATAGGAGGTGGGGGCCTGGGCTTGAGGTGCCGAGGCTGGGGGGGTGTGCTGGGTCGTTCCGGTGGTTGGCGCTGGAGCACGTGGGGCTTGTTGAGGCCTTGGGGCTGGTCAGTTGGCCAGTGTGGAGACCTGTCGGGCTAGGTTTCCAACATCAGAGGTGAGTCTGGTGACAGCGTCCGCCATCGCCTTCATCTCACAGGAAGGGGGGGGGGGTCGCCAGGGCTGGTCGTGGGGCGGTCCGAGCAAAGGGGTAAGGGAGGGCCTCGCAGTTGTGGTCCTTGAGGAAGTGGTGGTAGGCCATGCCCATGTTGAGCATGGCGATGTGGTTAACAGGGTGAGCATCCCTCTCCTGCTGAAGGTCGGAGAGCACCGTGTGGGCTAGGGCAGTTACCTTACCTAGGAAACCCAATGCTTGAATTTCCACCGAATTGGGGGTGGATGAGTCTGCTCTGTCGAGGTCGACAAAGCACCCATGGAAGGCAACTATCGCCTCTGCCAGAATTTCCTGGGTCCTGGTGAGGTTCACTGGGCGTCTTCTGGGGGCTAAGGGGGTTAGTGTGTTTTCACAGACCGTTTACCAGTCTGGGACTCTGGGGTGTGGGGGCCATCTTGCTCCATGTCCGCGATTTCAGCGTCGTAGTCATGATGTTTGGGCTGGCCTGCCAAGTAAGGCAAGGGTCCGCCTTCAGAGGAGATGGTGAGGGGTTGGTACAGCTCGAATGCTGTGCCCAGTGGGGTAGTGAGGGGCTGCCAGGGGGGAGACGGCAGTGTGGACGCCGGGCATGGTCTGGATAGGGGGCCCATCAGCGATGACGACGTGGCCTGGTGGGCGGCGTCGGAAGCCAGCGAGCGAGTAGTACTGGGTTTGGGTGGAGGTGGGGGGTGACTATAGCCACTGGACAACATAGAGGGAGTCTTAGCTGCGCGCTACTATGTAGATGGTGGTGGTTACTGGTCAAGAGGGATGTGTTTTGAACAGCCTGCAGGCAGTTCACTAAGGTTTTTTGGGACCTGCCGTGGTACCAAACGGGTGCGCCCCATGCGAGCACAGTGCGTACACACACCGAGTAGAGAAGCCATAGGTGGAGGGCCGAGATGCTATGCTCAGTGTTCCCGAGGATGCGCAGGGTGGTGAGTGTAGACCCTTGGAGCGCATGCGCTCCACATGAGGTTTGAAAGAGAGACCTGGGTCCCACCAGATCCCCAGCCAACGGAGGGGGATGGAGGGGCAGATAAGCGTGTTGGGGTCGATTTGGATTCCCATCGTGTCCCAGCTGTGGTAGCCGAGTTTGCAACAGGGCAGGTGGAAGTGGAGAGCCTCTGTTTTGGCAGCTTCGATGTTGAGGCTGATCCTGTTGAAGAGACTGTTGAGGTGGCGGTATGCGTCCACAAGGGTTTCACAGTTGGCGGTGACCAAGGTGCCGATGCATACTATGAGGTGGTCATCGATGTATGCGAGGAGTTTGCAGCCACACCACTGGAAGCGGTGTAGGACAAGTCCAGCAAAGATCATTGAGAGGATCAGGGAGGCGGGGGAACCCTGAGGGGTGCCAAGGTCGGGTTTAGGGGTCAGAGGGGTCATTGTGCCATCAAAAGAGATAGTGACTTTACACCCTGTCATGAATGATAGGCACCAGTCCACCATGTTAGGTGGACAGCCCATCATCAGAAGCTGTTGGTGAAGGAATTGAGGGTGCACAGAATCTAAGAAACCCTGAATGTCTACCGTGAGGATAGAGCAGACTTGGTTCATCAAATGGGCACCCTCTGCTAGTTGTAAGAGGTGTTGGGTAGTGTCATAGATGGAGTGTCCTTGACGCCCCCCATGCTGGTTAGGTGGCAGCCAGTCCTCAGTGTTAGTGAGGAACTGGAGCCAGTTAGCAATCATCTTCTCGAGGAGCTTGCCCAAGGTCTCCTTGAGAGTAATGGGTTGGTAAGAGCAGGGCAAGAAAGGGTCCTTCTTATTCGGCTTCCGGAGCATGACGACTTTTGCCGCCCACCAGCACGTGGGGTGATGCCCCAGGTGCAAGCAGTCGTTGAAAAGTGACAGGATCTTGTCGGGGAATGCAGTGATCACCCATTTTAAAGGGTGATAGCCAATGCCCAATGGCCCTGGGGCCGACAAGTTGGAGGTGTTGGTGAGCGCGTCCGTCAACTCCAAGAGGAGGAGAGGGGGAGCGCCCTGAGTAAGGGGAGGAAGGGGGCCAAGGCCTGCATCTGGGAGTGGGGGTGGCTCTTGGAAATATGTGGCGTGAAACAGCTCACCTTTCTCCTCATCTGACTGGGTGAAGGAGCCATCCATGCATTTAAGTGAGGGGACTTGAGTGGGGTGCGTACCCAGGCCATGCTTGGCCCAGGACCAGATGTTGGAGGGATTTGCCTCTGATGCCTGATCTGAGTAGTAGGTTCGTTTTGCTGCCCTAACCCCTCGCTTAAAAGCTTGGCGCGCTGCGGCTCATAGTCGGTGGGTGGGTGCTGCGTCAATGGCCTTGAGGAGGTCGCCACAGGAGGGCATCCACCATGGGACCTCGGTCTTCGATGGCCAGGAGAGGGAGGTGAATGGCTGTAAGGCAGCCTCCATGGCATGGACCATGGCAGCCGCTTTCGTGTCGAGGAGGGTGGGGTTGTTGGCCGGGAGTTTGAAGGCCTCAACCAGTGCTGGGAAGGCAATCTCCGTCCACTCCCCATAGTTGTCGTTGGTAAGGCGACGGGTTCTGGGGAGAGGGGGAGGGAGGTTAGTGGTGATCACCCAGGATAACTGGGCGTGGTTGGATAGTGGTGTTTGCGCTGAAGCAAAGGAGTCTAGGATGGACTCCGGCGCAATATGGGGGGGGGGCCCAAACCATGTCGATCGGACACCGACGGTGCCCATCCTTTGGATGGGAGTCGGAGTCCAGCGCATGGGCGGGTTTGAGGCCGTGTTCCCAGAAGAAGTCGTCGAGGGGTTGGGCCCCCAACGACTCCTGCCGAGTTGCGGCTAAATTGGACCAAGAGTGATGGTGATGGTTGAAGTCACCACACACTAGTAGAGTGGTGGCCAGCACAAAGGGGAGTGAGAAGAGGCATCCTTCTTGTCCTCTAACCACCACCATCGATATTTGCAGCGGTAGCTCAAACTCCCTCAGATGTCGTCCAGTGGTTCAGGTCGCCCTCCCCATCCCAACCCCTCGAACTTCTCGTCGTTCAAGGCCTCCTTTGCATCTCTGGACATGGCTGCAAAGCCGCCGGTGCCCCCACCCCCGCAATGCCCAGCATCCTCACCGCCGTCCTCCCCCCGCCAGTACCCGGTTCTAGCAGAAGAACCTGCCCTTGGCCCTGCGTTCCAGATGTCCTCCCCGGACCCTCTTCAAGGTGCCCCCTCGTCCCCTGTGCTACAGGAATGAGTGGGTGAAGATTTGGCCATGGAGGTGGGCAGCCCCCACACCCCCCAAGCACAGACTGGCAAACAGTCTGCCGATACCATCACCCCTCTCGTTCGCCCAGCCCGAGTCACGGAGTCCCAATGGATTCTGTACGAGTCGGTCGCAAGGTTTGAGGACCTTCACCGTCAGGTCACCACCGGTCCCACTGACGCCACCCCTGCCCAGACGGCTTACAAACTCGCTCAGTTCATTGGCAGGACGCTAGTGCACTGCCATGTTACCTTGACGTCGCTCAAGCAGGCACAAGAAGGAGGCTCCCACCCCCAGAATGTGGAACTGCATAACGTTGTCACACAGTATGGAATCACAGCGACAGGTTTTTTTTTTTTTTTTTTGATTATTCCTTCAGAATTATCTAATACAAGGTTGCCCCCCCCGAAGGGGGGGCCTAGACTAAACAACTACGGAGGCGCCCATCACTGCACATCATACAGAACTGGGCGGGGTGCGTGCCCCTGGGGGCCAAGTGAGAAAACGCGCCCTATTAAAGAAAGGGGAAGGGAAGGAGGAAAGGGAGGGATACATATCACGACCATTGCCCATAACTATTAAAAGAGAGGAACTGAGGGACACTTAGAAATGGAAGGGGGGGTGGCAGCGAGAGCCAGACAGAAACCGGTGAGGGAAACTGAAAGCCGACCGCTAATCAGAGGGAAAGGGAGGAGCATTACCTGCAAGCTCCAAGAGAGCCAGGTCCGTGTCCTGGGTCCTGGGTCCGAGGTATTGACACATGTAGTCCCTGAGAATGTTGAGGTCGAAGTCCACGCTGGAGGTGGGTAGACCGTCCAGATCCATGGCGGCAAATGCCAGCCGGATGGACCCCGCAGTGTGGTCTGATATGCAGTTAAGGTGTCCAGTCACGCACAGCCAGCACCGAAGGACTGGGAGGAGGGCTTCGTCTGCCCACTCACTGTGGTGGGCTGGGGGAGGGCAGTTAGCCAGCCAGACTCGTGGTATCCACACCTGGAATGCATCACAGCTGCCCAGGATGTGGGCGGTTGACTGGATGGGCCATGGTGTTATTATATGATTTTTCTTTCTTTCCTTTTCTTTTCTATGTCACATGATCTTTCATATCACATGACATGTCTCATTCATATCACGTGACATGTCTCATTCTAATCATGTGATCTGTTTATACAATCACATGATCCTCCTATCACCTGACTCCCTATCCTGGTAGTCAGTTGTTTGCTAGTCTTTGCGCGGTTTGCCCTTGCCTATATAGCTGCAGATTCAGTGATGGTGTTCTCTATCTTTTACACCCATCACTGAATTGCAGGTGTTGAGCTTATTATCTGCACTCTACACATGGGGGGTGGTTATGCCATCGGCAGTAGGGGATCAGGCCATGTACACGTTGGTAGACTGAGTCGAAGCTCAGCCAGTAACCCCTGTAGGGACTGGCACGACAGAGGACTTGAGCTACCACAGACAGCTTGTGATGGGGGTGGTCCACAAAGAGCATAAGGAGCTTGTGTGGTGTGCGGGTGGGGGGTCTGGTCACTGCGAGGTACTTGTTGGCTGTCGAAGCTAGTGGGCGAGCCAGTTGGTGAGACCAGCAGGCGTGAGCGACAAGTGTGGACTGCTCCTTGAGTGCGGAGATGGAGGGGGCGAGTGAAGACGGTGGCAAATCTGTTGCTGCTTTAGCCTCGGCATCGGCCCATTCGTTACCTGCGATGTCTGAGTGACCGGGACACCACGCAAAGTGGACGGTGAGGCCGGGGAAGGAATCAAGTAGCGTCTGCATGCCAGCCTTCCAGGTGGGGAGGAGTTGGGCCCTGGAGGCAGATGGCCAAGTCTGGAATAGGTTGATGGCATGAGGGAGTCGGACATGAAGTGAATGTCCAAGACTTCCCCAAGGTGGTGGTGGAGGTGGGTTGCCGCCCAGCTGGGGGCACCGGCTAGTGAAAAGATTTCAGCGTCTGTGGCGGTGGCTATGGTGGGGGAGGCGAGGCGGCGGAACCCAAGTTTGTGAGTGCCGCGCATGGCACAGATGGCTGACCCCGAGTCAGTGCCGATGCGTGAGCCATCAGTGAAGACCTGGAGTGAGGAGGGGGTGCACCATTCCCGAGCTCGAACGACGAATGCACGTCGGACCTTGGAGGGAACAGGAATGGGGGGGACTTCGAATTTGATCTGACCTTGCCCAAAGGCGAGGGGATCCGTCCAAGGGGGGTGCGTATATGCCAGGACTTGCTGGACATGTGGGACACAGACCTGCAAAGAATGGGAGAAGGGAAGGTTAGCGCTGTCTCGAAAATGATGGCAGCCTACTGAGTGGGGGGTGCGCCAGAGACGCAGGGCATGGCCAGTCTTTAAGTATTTGAAATAAGCAAAGAAAGGGGGAGTGGAACAGAGAAAGTTAGTGGAGAGGGGGGATGCACCTTTATAGATGCCTAAAATCCATCGGCAGGCGGTGTTTTGGACTGCCTGGAGACAATTGACCAGGGTTTTCTGGGAGCGGCCATGGTACCAGACTGGTGAGCCCCATGCAAGCACAGTGCATACACAGGCCAAGTACAATTGGTGTAGGAGGAGGGCCGAGATGCCGCGCTTGGTGTTGCCAAGTATGCGAAGGGCGGCGAGGGTAGAGAGGCCTTTGGAGCGCATGCGCTCCACATGGGCCTTGAAGGAGAGACCAGGGTCCCACCAGATTCCGAGCCAGCGCAGGGGGTTAGTGGGTTTGATGATGGTGGTGGGCATAATTTGGATGCCCGTGGTGTGCCAGTTGTCGTAACCGATGGTGTGCTGGGGTGGGTGGAAGTGGAGGGCCTCTGTCTTCGCAGCTTCAATGTTGAGACCGAGTTGGAGGAAGTGGCCATCGAGTTGTCAGTAGGCGGCAGCTAGTGTTTCGCAGTTGGATGCGATATTGGGGCCAACGCAAATGATGAGGTGGTCATCCACATATGCAAGGAGGTTGCACCCAGGCTGTTGGAAGCACCGGATAGCAAGGCCTGCGAAGATGGTTGACAGGATGGGGGAGACTGGCAAACCTTGTGGGGTGCCGAGGTCGGGTTTGGGGGCGGTGGGTAGAGTCGTCCCATCGAAAGAGATGGAAATGCTACGGCCCATCATGAATGAGAGGCACCAGTCCACCATGTTGAGCGGACAGCCCATCGACACAAGTTGCTGGTGGAGGAGTGCCGGGTGTACTGAGTCAAAGAATCCCTGTATGTCCACCACTAGGATGGAACATACTAGGCCTTTCGAGTGAGCACGCTCGACAATCTGTAGGAGGTGTTGGGAGGTGTCATAGACCGAATGGCCCTGACGCCCCCCATATTGGTTAGGGGGCAACCAGTCTTCCTCGTTAGCGAGGAACTGGAGCCAGTTAGCGATAATGTTTTCCAGGAGCTTTCCCAGAGTCTCCTCGAGGGTGATTGGGCAGTAGGACTGTGGTGAGAAGGGGTCCTTCTTATTCAGCTTCCGGAGCATGACCACTTTTGCCGCCTGCCAGCACTCAGGGTGGTGTCCCAAGTGTAAGCAGTCGTTGAAAAGGGTCAGAACCTCATTGGGATAGTGCATGACCACCCATTTGAGTGGGCAGTAGCTAATCCCGGAGCCGACAAGTTGGAGGTGTTAGACAGGGCCGCCTTGAGCTCGGAGGCGAGAAGAGGTGGCGCTGGTGGGGGTGGTGGGGGTGCAGGTGGGAGGCCCTTTTTTTTTTTTTTTTT
>JAKOPK010000566.1:0-14993 GCA_024195185.1 Coniferiporia weirii
AAATGTTGATAGATGAACGATGGTGCACGGATAAAACGAAACCGTCTCGTCTGAGGGGGCCGATTCTTGTACCACGTGATGATCACGTAACGAATCCCTGCGTCTGAATTGTGTCCGGCTGGGTATAGTTTTAGCCACATTACCCCTGGTATTCAAGAGTTCCCGAACCGCAGAATTGCTTCGGAGGGTATTCACTCGAATAACCCACATCTTTATTAGAAGGTCAGAACTTCAATACAAAATTGATGTTGATACTCTGCGCGGACCTGATGCCACGACTCGGAGTTTTAATGTGATCATTACAGGTGGCTCTTTGGACGGCTGAGACAGGTTTACCTATGCATACCATTCTTAATCCCATATCTTAGATGAAAAGTTATTGGCCGGACGGTTCCCGATCAATGTCTGGCCAAGCTAAAACCTGTCATTCTTTTTCTCATGGGCATCGGGCCAATTCTATGGTTTGGATCCTCAGGAGGGTGCCTTATCAGTTCCGGATTTTCTTTCCATTCACTGGCCAGCGGTATGAGAAAAGAACAATCAATAGCTCGGGCCTTTGGCGGCCCGCGAATTTCTTATTCCATACAGACAGTCCGGACCAATTCAAATATTAACAGTTCGCTTCAGTGTTATCCTATGGAAGATCCTCTCAAAAACACAGTCTGTAAAGGTAAGCGCCTCTTTAACGGTACCTGTAATTGATAGTATCCTTCATCACTCTATTACATGCGATGTGCAAATGCACGGAAGCAATCCTCTCTTTGGTCGACACGTTCTCGGGGATCTAGAGCGCTGGAAGACGCCCTGACTCCCGAGTCCCGACGTGCCGTTCCGAAACGTTATCTCGCACATCGCGTCCAACTTTTCGTCAATATCGCTTGTTACACGGCTTACTTTCAATCAAAATTGTGCGAATCATGTGGTCCAGCGTTAGGCTCAAAAGGGCTCCAGTCACGGCGCATCGAACCATGGCTTAGAATTTCATATTGCAGACAAAGTACAAGAATTTCTTTTTGGCCAAGATGGACTGCTGGCATATCAACTGCTGGCACAAACTCCCATCTCGCTTCTTGTTCAGTTCTATCTATTCACTTGGTTTGAAAATACTATATCGACATTTATAAACCCGCGGTGACTGACTAACGTCTCGCTTTCTCCACCGGACTAAGCTTAAACTCCCACTAATAAGGATTTGCGCATGAACGACGGCTCCAATTAGACTCAGAAGCAACGGTAGATGGGTCTGGAACATGCACAAACTGTCGCCTGCTCAGCCTTACCATACATGCGGCGGAAGATCCAGACCTCTCGGGGCTTATATCGCCTGTGTATCCCGACGTGACTATATTCTGGTTTTAAAGGTTTCTTGCAGCTATCTTACTTTCTACTCATCTTGTAAGATTGGTGCCCTCGCAACTGAACAAAGATAAGCGAAAATCGGTGTTTCTTATTTTCTAAAAACAGCGAGTGTCCAAGGCCCGACACGCAGGGCACCTGAATGCTGCACCAACGGATTGGCGAAACAACACGTTATCGAACGGCACTGCAAATCATGGAAACGCTATTGTACATGTTGAAATGCTCACTTCCAGTCCCCCGGATAGGAAGGCTCAATTGCTCATCAGCCACCCTGCTAGCGCGCGGTTCGTCCATGTGCAGTTATTCATGGCTCTTCCGAGTTGCGTACTCATCCGCGTACGATCGGCACAGAAGAGAACATTTGCCCGACTCGGGCCCAGCCCAATCCCCGACGGGCAGCAGCTGTGAGGATCCGCACGCTACACTAAAGCAGCGTCACCACTACATCAACCTGCTGGTTCGACACCCTTAAGGTACCCTTCCGACTCCCGACGCGCAGGCGGGTCGGTATTCGGGAAGACACCAATTGACTTGACTCACCCGAGCTGCATGTACCATTAAATCCGGTCAGAATCTGTTACCCCTCTCCGCAGGACCGCCGGTCGCTCGTGAACGGGGAGATCACTAACTTCAATGTCATGCGCGTATCTATCCGAACTCAAGTATGGCGGCTTCTTCTGCAGGAGCTAACTCCTTTCCGTGTGATTTTCATACTGTAAGCAATGCTCCACACTCCATGAACAATGTTCATGTGCTCGTTTGTGGTCTCGTATGTGCCCGAGTGATCCTCGGATGAATATGTGATTAGCGGTTCCGCCCGACGACTTGACTGGACGCATCTGTCCGGAAGAGCGTGCGACCGAAGAACAACCGAAAGAGTACAGAAGATGTAGAGGTTCCTGGCGAGTGTACAAACGAAAATACTTCTGTCCAGACTATGTTCGTCAACTGGTCACGTCATTAAGAGCATATCTATTTTTTGTGTGCGGATCCCGGGTAGAGCCCCCTGGACGTGTGATGCACATAATCCCGCTTCGAGATGCTGTGAATATCTAAACCGGTACCCATTAGCCGCCGCTGTGAGAAACCGTTCCGGTATCGTATTCGCCTGATATGTACATGGTGTACATACTCCGAATTCCTTCGCTAACCGCGCCTAGATGTTGCTCTTGTTTCCGGTGAGACACTCCTACCGACGCGAATTCCTCGTATCAAGCGAGCTAAATGCACCGAAATGAAGCAATACTCACAGGCGCGACTGAAAAGTTGCTTCTCTTGCTGATCGCTCAGGCCTTTCATAAATTACAGGGTCCAGCCTTTCAGCTTATCCAGAAAAGGTATGGACTATTCGTCAATAGAAACTATTCGTGTAGGTAGGTCACCTGAGACGGCTCGTTCGGTGTGGACTTTCTCAGCCGTCTGTACTTTGCCCCAGTCTAAGATCCGGTGTCCGCCACAAACGCGAGACATGTCGCTGGCAGCTGTTTCTATATATCCTATTCGTGTAACCTGGGGATCCCAGCTGAGAATTTCAAGAGCAGCCTGTGGGCGAATGTCTTGACCGACTTCTCGCTTCCGCAGACGAGGAGACAGACGCGGGGTCATCAACACGCCATGATTGCCCAATTTGAAAAGTCAGGAAGGACGCTACAGGCTTGTACATTCTCTGCAGAATATAAGCTCACATCACAAGTCCTTCTTCTATTTTTTTTTCTAGGACCGATATGCACAGACTATGCGTTCAGTATTTTCCTGGATGTTCATCGCAGTGAATCAATAAGCGCCCGAAGCTCAAACAAGCGCCCAATAAGTAACCCAGCTACTTTAGGAAATGCCTCTTTTAGGCGTGATCGACGCCCTTCTGGTCCGTGCGCCGGGGCTTGCCGACAACTAGGTATATAAGCCCGCTACCAACCATTTTAAATCCTCACCACTCTGGCCTTTTGGCTTAGATCAAGTGTAGTATCTGTTCTTAATAGTTTAACCACTATTATGAGGGCACCGCCCTCATCATTGGTTATCTAATTTTTGCCGCCCTTGTCCGCCTGCGCTCTGCTTGCAACGCGGGCGGCGCGATGACCTTGCTACTGCACTGCCGGCTTGTGTCGTCGGGGGATCTTCTGTCTCGCTCTCTCTTCGCTGATGTTCCTACTTTGTTGCTCTTTTGGCGATGGATGGTCATCAGCGAACGGAATCGAGTTTGTTTTGCGTTTTTGGCGGTAGTGTCCAATCTATTCGATATCTTTGTTCAAGTTTATGTACTCCTTGGAAGGGTTGTTTTCACATAACGTCTTCGTATGTATATCATATTTTCTCATTTTGGTTGACAATGGTAACCTCGTGCTTGATTCCCCCTGTCACGTAGTGTCAATGTCGGTCGTGAGCATCCGAAATGAAGGAGCTGCGGAATCGATACATTCAGGCACCGAGGGTATAACTTTCTTGGCAGTTTTACTCGTTCAACACATCTTCAAATACCTTCATGTACCAAATGAGAGGATCAGGGAAGAAGTAAAGTTTTCCTGCACTATTGGATTGTTTTGAAAAGGTGCGATGTAACGCGAACGGGACAGCATTGCTTCAGATGGCTCTGTAAACTCATACCCGGTTGGAGCCGTACTGGTATTACTGGGCTGTGCATTCCGCAACTGGCATTTGAACCAATGTACCAGTATGTGTTTTCCCTAAAGCTGCAATCATGTGAACCGTGCCTCACGAAACTCATTATACTTGACAGGCCGACATTGTGCGCGCGGAAGGGCCATCAACACATCCAGCATGGCCTCTACACCCGGCCCAGGACAAGGCAGTATCCTCACACGTGATAACCCCGTCAATTCTGAGCTCGTTGACGATGAGGGCGAGGTGTGCTACACCGTCAAGACGTCGTACGAATCCCCCGAGCGCGTACGACGCTCACCCAAGTGTGCAACGGCGCGGGCCAGACGCTCGCCGCGCTCGCATGGCATGACGTGCGCAGCGACCGCGTCGTGTTCGGCATCGACGTTGAACTTGCTGCGGACGGCGTGAGCGCGTGTGCCCTGCGCTCCGGACGCGACTTCCCGCTCAGTGCATAGCTGAAGAAGAGTGTCGTCCCGTTTAACTCGTGAGTATGATCATTCCTGGAATTGGAATAGGGGATAGGGATAGGCGCTGAGAGGTCAGCGGGGCTTAGGACAGTGACGTTCGAGGACGAGAAGAAGCGAGGATACAAGTGGAAGGGCTGTGGTTCGGGGGTGTCTCTCGAGGTCTGTCCAAAGTTTACGTAACCTCACCGTAGGACACCCTATCTCATTAACCATCCTGACCGCCTCTACCACAGCTCTACGCAGATGATGCGCCCAGCTCCCCAATCGCACAATTCAAGAAATCTCACGTACGCACGCAGAAACCCGCCAGCTGCTCATCGCACCACGCGCACAGGAGCTCATCGATACTATCGTTCCTCGAGAAGAACCGACGCGCGCGAGACAATTCGACGCAGAACAAAGCGGACAAACTCGGGACACCCTTCTCTGTCGTCGGCCAGGCGATTAAAGCGGGGGGTACGTAGTGGTCACGCCGTACTCTTGGGATGTGAATAAGTGTGTACTTGTTATGACTGCGCTGGGCTATTTGGGTTTTCTTGGAATATATTGAAGTGTTTATTTTGAAGACAGGATAAGTGGTAATCACACTCTTGAGGTGCAGGAAGATCGTTCACCACAGAAGGAAGGGATAACTTGAAGGTAATGAGATGAAACATACACGGAATAAGATTATGTACAACCTGTCCAACCTACCTCAGCTAAAAGAACACCGAGGTGCAATCCGTCCACTTTTTATCATGCCGACGGGCTACAGAACCATCGCAGCTTCACTATGAGCCCTACGTCATTTACATTAGCGTGGACGCTTTTGCGCTCACCAGCCTCAGGCTTCGGCTCCCGCTTCACCGTAGGCGCGCGGGCGCATTGAACGCGCTTTCATCGCAAAACTCTGCCGCGGCTCCCTCGCCCTTCGCAAGCACCCAGCGGTCCTCTTCGGGCACGAAAACCATGAGCGTCGGGGGGACTTCTCACTGGAAAGGTTTGTTCCCTTCTCAATTTCTGTGAGAGTTTGCGAAGAGAAGAAATGAATTTACGTGTTATTCTTGTTTATTTGGTACAACAGCGGCAAAATCCCCACGAACACACGCCTCGACGACCACAAAGACGTCTACAAGGACACGCTCCTGAGTTTCATTCGAGAAGAAGGTCGCGACTCTCGAGAAGGTCAAGAAGCTACGGGACTTCGCTGTGCGAGGCACGCGCTTCGATCTTTGCTTCGTGAAATTCTGATCAAGCCCCGTTTCGTCACACAGAACTCGGCTGCAAGGTCAACCGCCTTGCGTTCGCGTGGGTCGCGAGTCAGCCGGGTACAAGCACGGTCGTCCTCGGCGTATCACGTCCGGAGCAGATCATCGATAACCTGAAGGCCCTCGAGGTCCTTCCGAGACTTACCCCGGAGATTATGGCCCGCATCGACGCGATTTTGTTGGACAACCCGAAGTCCGGGGTAAACGGATTTCGCAATATGTTTGAAAAACATTTACTGACCTGCGTTTCGGTCCAGACGCTATATGGTCGTCCTCCCCTGGACTCATCCAGCGCTACCTCCTGTAGACGTTAACTTTCGGACGGTACAAATTATGCACAGATATTGAACCGTGTGAGATTAGCATCCAGGACAATAGAAATTAATAGAATTGGACGGACACCGCACTCCGCTCAGGGATTCAAGAGTGAACGGTTTTTATCAAGTATGTATGGCTGTACAACGAAAAACCAGGGAACTGAACCCACTGGCTGGTGAACATCCTTCATCGAAGAAGCGGGCAAGCAGGAAGATCAGCGAAAAGAGGGCGGACGGAGGTAGTTTCTAAGGGTAGAGACCAGCAGTGCAGTAGCAAGGCCATCGCTCCGTCCGCAATGCAAGTGGGACAGGCGGGTATTGAGGATGGAAAGGGCTAGGTAACCAATGATGGAGTCCTGGTGACTCCCTCATAATGGCGGCTGAACTGATAAGGACAGACATTACACTCGTTCTAAGCCAAAAAGCCGAAATTGTGAGGATACAGTTTAGTAGGTAGGTGGCTTTTGTGGTCTGATGAATACTCGCGGACCTCTTTGCTTGGCAATATATCATGCTTATGCACGAACTAATCAAATTGCGTCTTTGGCTTCTTGAGCCGATCGTCCGGCCATGCGCAGGCTTGTGGCTGAGTACCGGAATCCCCGCCCTACTTTCTGAAATGGCCCGCATTGCCTTGTCAACTCCGTGTTGCTGGTCTCCCGGCCATTGTGCCTTGATGGCGAGGGGAAGACGTTGTACTGAAAGAAGTGGAATATGGACAGTAGTTACACAACATGCCTCTTGTGGTTACTGATGGCTACTAGGACTTCTCCACCTTAATATTCGAAATTGTATGTAACGAACGAACGTACTTGCCGTGAAAGCATTTAAAAATGACGTTCAACGTGGTGTGCGTGGTGGAATACAGGAAAGCAAATAGATGGACCGTTCCGCATAGCCTTGGGAAGTGTGGGGTTCAAAGTTGAAGAAAGTCTAGTGTAAAGAAATCTGTATGGGCCAAATAGCGTTCAAGCCCCACACACAAATGAGATCGGCACGCCTCATATTTCTAGCTCCGCGATAAGTGGGTTTATAAGGGTAGTTTGCATGAGTTTGAATGTAAATGTCTTTTAAAGAATTACTAGAACGGCTCGATGGTGTAGTGGTTATCACTCTTGTCTTACACACAAGCGATCGCCAGTTCGATCCTGGCTCGAGTCATTAGATTTTTGTTTTTAACAAGCTTCAGTCCCTTGAGCTTCCTTCGGATCGATTATGCGGGGTCGGGGCCGCTGGAAACAGACACGATCTAATGAAGAGGCGAATTGCAAAATTTGTCATAAATTGTCAGGTCCTGGTCGTCGTTTCGACCCCGACTCGGATCGATAAATTATTTTCTTTTGAGAAGATCATTCGTTACATCCACATTGGATATTTATTTGTGAGAGGTTCATGGGGACATAGACTTGTACATCCCCATAACTCGGCGTTTCACGCAGCTTCTTTCCAAGCTCAAATAATTATTATTGGTACCACAGGCTTGGGAGCAGGCTAAAACAAAATGTAACTGGCCTCAAACCCCACGGGAAATCATGTTAAGCCCTGAAAAAGGCTGAATAGCTAGGCATGAGCCTCATAGATAAGTAAATGCAGAACATTCGCACAAATTCGATGCAAAGCACTCGAGAACGGCGGCTGAGAAACAGGTTGTCACTCCACTATACGACTTCAGGCGTCATCTAAATGGTCCGTGTTTTAAACTGGGTTTGAGGCGTTCATAGTCACGTAGTCTTCTATTGCGTAAAAATGCTATCGCTGCAATGCATCTCAAAGTCTAGACATATGCTGTACAACGGGCCGTGTCTTATGTTACATTTCCGTTCTAAATGCGGGTTGAGTTACAGGGCAGGCGCTGCCGGCTTGTGAAGAAGGGTCGCGAGCTTTCCTTTGTCTTGCAGCTCCACCAGGTCACTCGAGCCTATCAATATTGTAAGTAAATCAATGATTGGATAGCTACCTGTAGATGCTCACCACCAATGTGCTCAGTGTCTATAAGTGGTTGAAATGAAATCAGCTGATAAGCGCACAGGACCCCTCCGAAAACAATAGCGATGGTACGAACCAATGAAGATGTTCGGAACAGTGCGTTGACCCGTCTTCTGTTGGAGATAGTCCTGGATTGCGCTGCCATCCTTGCGCTCGTCCAGCCTGATCGCCACAGGCATCAGCACTTGTGCCGCTTTCCGAATTGAGAAACAAATACCCACTCGAAGACCGCCGTTGGTACGTCGCCATATTTGCTCTTGAGGAGCCCCTTCGCCTTGCTGCAGTACGGGCAGTAGCTCTTGCTGAAGACAGCGACGCGATTGGTCGCAATAGCGTTCTGTGGACGGCGAATCAGCGCTTTTGCACTGCACGGAGATGGTCAGGGCAACTCACGTCGACAAAAGCTCTGATTTCAGCCATTCCTGCAGGAGATGATTGTGGTGCGGAGGAGAAGAGGCTGCGTATCGATGCGAACATGACCGGAGACGCTGCCTGCCTTCTTATAGCGCTGAGCATACCCCTCTTCAGGAGCTGCCACACGTCTTCTCGTCGCTGAATGGCTACGTCACACGTGACACCGTGCTGCTGCGTCATCCTTAGTCATTAGTCACGTTACTTACACATGCCGCGGAACATCCGTGCCTTTTCGAGAACTTTGAAAAAATTTTGATGCTTCCTTTCCTTGTTGATTTGAATCCATCTCCTTGACTCTTCGAACCATCTGAAGTTCGCACATCTGAATAACTTGCGCCACAACCAGAGATACGATGGCTAAAAGTCTTCGTCTGTGCGACTCCAAACACATAGACAAATCTGATTCTGCTCAAGGTTGAACTCCGCTACTACATCAAGGACGCTAGCGAGCCACGTCATACTTAGGTGGAGGGACTCTGTCACCTCTCGCTTACTAAAGGTGTCAGAACTGCGTTAGCGGCCCAGAACCTCCTCTGCAAAAGCCTGTGCAGGGGTTTCCGAGTCCTTTCCTCAGGTCACTGGCATATAAAGCACTCGGCTACATACGGACTCTCACGAGGGAGTCCAGACAGTGGTACATGATGCAAGCCGAAACATGAAACTCTTTTCCAAACCCCATGAAGCGCAAACCCGAGGTCACATTTTGGATGAACTCGCCCTGAACAAATGTGGCTTGGCGTCCAATCAAACAGTCGAGCTGTGATATATCGCCGTAAATGCCCGGGCACCAAACGCGATCCCAAAAGACGTGATCAAGTATTTCGAATTCCTTGCATTCTTATAATTAGGTGGCACGTCAGTGTGTGTTGCCACTGCGTCCTGAAAATCGTACATGAAATCAATTCATGAAGTACATTAACAAAGTAACCTACGATTCGTGCCACATTTTGTTAAATCATGAATAAATACGAGCATTTGGGAGGTTACAGCCGCGACACTACACACTTCATTCCACTCGGGACAACAAACAACTCTCCGCTCCTAACCGCACAAACAGTCACCAATCACTCTAAGCTCGTATTAGCGCGCAAGTCAGCGCATCTCGGCCCCCGTAGTGACCGAGGTCTCCTCAAGCCGCATCGCATCACCATCAAAACCGTAGCTACTCGCATGATCGCAATTCTCCTCTCCGAGCCCGAACGGGTCACCATCGTGATATGCACCACACAAGCAATAGCCATAATCGGCAGACGCACCCACGCCGTCGCAGCGCCCACACAGGGCGTCCTCGTGGCTAAAATGGAAGAGTCGCAAGAAAGAGCGCGTCGCGGCCATCGTAACCATCGTCCCCGAAAACCTGTAGGAGTGGTGCTAAATATGACCATAGAGAGGCGGACGAATAATGAGACGTACAAAAATCCCATGGAAGCTAAGGTGGTCTGGTTGATATGTATTACATTGGTCAGTAATTGTGCAGGTCGCTGATACCCAAAGAATATAAGCCTACGTCGTTATCGGGCCTTCCGACGGCGATAAATATCACGTTCATCGCTCTCATACCTGTATCAAATGATGAATGCAGGAATGTGAGCGGGTAGGAGGTTCTACGAACAGAAAGTCGTCTATCACAAGTGATCATGATGGCCAAATCAGTTGCGCACTATGACAAGACTATAAGGGAGATAGACGTACGAGAAAGTACAGCATCCCGTCTCTGTAGATGATGTCGAGGAGTTTTTGACTTTCAGTGCGAGGACGAGAAAGCGCGTTGAGAAAGAACAGGGAGAAGGCGAAGAGGTCCCACGAAGCCTTCATAATGTCAATGAGCCCCTAGCACCACAAAATATTCCGAAACGCCGAGAAATTGCAACGTACAGCTAATACCCACGACACTAAGTAGAGAAACGGTATTTTACTTATAGCGCACGATTGCACAGAGGGAGGACTCCCCGCTGCGAATATTACCGAATCTTCAAGATAAGTGATACAAATGAGTGCTGGAACATCGACATCACGTTGAAGTGGCGCACCGTCAATCTGCGCGGTTGCTGCTATCGCAAACGAAAAGGACAACATCTTCAACATAATTGTGCCGCTAACGAGGAGGAGAGTAATACGGCGTTCGAAATCCCAGAGCAGGTACAGACGTTGAAGTACGATACCTATGTGATATTTGTTTGAGAACGGATGAGCCTATAATAAAGGAAGGAAGGCGTTACGAACATGATCCTACAACCTCGACAAAGGCATCAAGTTTGCCGGTGGCTGAAATAGCTGATTTACACCTTTCAGCGGGAGCTGACATGAGGTATTGATTTAGCGAGAGGGCTATAAGAAGTACTGTGGGTGTCGAGGTTATGCTCAAACCATCGTGAGGAACGCTGATTAGTACTCACCCATTTTCTTCCCATCGTATGTGGTGGTATTAATGCTGGAACGTAAATTCGGGGTCATTACAGTCACAGAACAATAGAAGATGTAGGGGCGCTCACTCATCAGGTAGATGCCAGCAACAGCCAACATGGCATAACGAATGACAAGTATCAACAATCTGAGCATAAATAACAGAGGATTTTGTTTGCGATGGGTTCCATTATATTTCCTCCACTGTATTAAGGGAGACCAGACGTAGTGGATCTCCAGCGATAGTGTCAGAACTGTATCATACGCAAGTACCGTAGTCCCGGCAACTAGAGAGAAACGGTAAGCACGTACATAGGTAAGAAAAGGAATGCCATACTTGATAGATATCGTAAAGCATAGAGCTGCGTGACCTGGACGACTGCCGCATGAGGTGACAAGCTCATCTGCACCAAGGACAAGGACGAACTGAAGACCGTGGTCACTTGGGAGGGCTGCACATATGTCCACGGCATCCCGCCGGTTATAAGCACATGCAGCGCTGTTCCCGTATCTGATCATCACTGTCAACAGCGGAGCAAGGGTATCGAAAAGATCAAGACTTAGTACATTGCAGGGAGTAATCATATGTATCACTAGCACAGCTCGGCGCTGAGTATTCCGAGTCGTGAGGGACTTCCATATAGGAGTAGTCTTCCATAGCCCTATGATTGAGCTCATTTTCCGGACTTCGGTGTCTCAAGACTGGGCGAGAGTCGGGGTTTCAGTGCAGACGATCCTGAATTTCAAAAAATATACTCGATCAAATCCGTCACCGCTTAACTCCGAATAACGCACCTATCCGCGGCCGACCTCTTTTCTTATTATATATACGAACTCAAAAAAAAACACAGACGGCGGGTCAACCCACCTTAACTAAACTCCTCAGACGTGTCATTTCCGTTGTCTTCCATGACTGAGACGCGGATGGCTGGGAACCTGAATGGCTATAGAGTCGCATTAAGATTCAAAAGTAAATACACCATCGCGACCCGACTTCAGCATCAGATATCAAGCGGAAAGGTGACTTCTTCGCAATGGCCCGGCTAAAGCACTGGTCCAATAAAATGAAGACGTACTTCTCTTGCTGTAACTAATTTGATTAAGGATTTTATTTCGGCCGTCCGTACATGTACAGTATACATAGAGCCTCTCATCCCCGTCTCCTTATATTAGCAGTTAGGGAACTGAGGCAGTCCAAGATGGTCGTATAGAAGTCACCATGCCCTGGTTTTTTCAAGCTGTATCGTCTCACTATGGGCTCCTCGGCTACTCGTATTGCCTTCCCCGCTTAGCTCGAGCATGTCGCCATCGTGGGGTGTGCCACACGCGCAGTACTCGTACTCAGCAGGCTCACCCACGTCATCGGTTGTGAGCCAGCGACCACATAATGCCTCCTTCTGGCTGATGTGGAAAAGTCGCAAGAAGGAGCGCGTTGCGGCTACGGTCACCATTGTCCCCGAGAATCTAAAGAGGACAAAGAGGGGAAAGGTAGATGAGAGCGAGGGATGTAAGCTAGATTAATGTTAGTTAGGGAGGGCCAGAAATACGTACAAAACTGCCACAAAAAACAAGGAGGACTGGTTGACGCGTATCAGGAGATTTAGCAAAGAAGATCCAATTAACACGTAGGAAGGGCGAGATAACCTACATTGCCGGGGTTTACAATCGAGGTGAACATTACGTTCATCATTCTCATACCTAATCAAGAGCAATAAGCAACCGAAGCAAAATCGAATAACCGAATTACGAACAGAACGTCGTCTGTCATAATTAGGTTTTAGCCATTGAGACCATCATAGACGTGTTATTGAGAAGACGTACAAAGAAATATGTGAATCCGTCTCTGTACATGATGTATAGAAGTCTTTGGCTTTCGGCGCGTGGCCGCGATAACGCATTGAGGAAAAAGAGGGAAAAGGCGAAGACATCGATAGCAGCCTATTAAACGGCATTAAGCTTCGGCGCAGCCATACAAGGAAGGCTGCCGTATGAATACAACGTACTGCTGGGACCCATGACAACATGAAGAATCGCGGCGTTTTTGTCATTGCGCATGACATTAATTGCAACGGCAGGAGCCCTGGAGTTCCCTCGACACTCTTATTAAATACTTGCGAAGCTTCGGACAGCGCGATGTTAGCAGCTGTGGTGATAATAATACGGTGAGACGACCCACGACCAAATTGCACAACGGATATGATTCCGAACGAAATTGAAAGAGACTCCAGTATGACGAAAATACAAACGAGGAGCATAGTGCTTCGGCGCCCGAAATTCCAGAGCAGGTAGAGGCGCTGAAGGACAATCCCTGTTTGTATATGTAATCCCTCAGTATTGATAAACATATGAGTTGACGGATTTACCACGGACCTGTCCCTATGGCCTCAATGAGGATGTCAATCATGCTGATAGTCGTGGTCGCCGATTGACACCTTGGAGCAGAAACCGAATGGGCACAGATCGAATGAAGAAGCCAGAAAAAATTACTGCGGATATTGAGGTTATGTCCATATCATTATTGTATGAAGACAGGTGCACTCACCCAATTATCACCCATATCACGCGAGGGCATCAGTACTACGGAGGTGGTGAGGAAATTTCCAATTGCAGTATAGCAGACGTCGCAAGAGCGCTTACTCTTCAAATAGACACCCGCAATGGCTAGCATGGTATATCGAACGAAAAGAACTGACAGTCTCGGTATAAGAAACATAGGCTTCCGCCTATTTCGTCTTCTCCAGTGTATTAATGGGTACCATACACAGCGAATCTCTTCCGGAAGCGTCAAAATCGTGTCGTATGCCAGGACCGTAGTCCCAGCGACTAAGGAAGAGGTGATAAGATACACAGACGTCGCGTAGGCGAGATGAGTAACCTACTTGACAGGTATCGCAGTGCATAGAGCTGGGTGAACAAAGTTCCGACAGTCTGGGGCAAGCTCATCCGTACAAAAGATGGAGGTTGCAGCCGGTCGGAAGGAGCTGCAACGCCGCGTAGTATCCGTAGTTTTGTAAAGGGATATAAAATTGATCTCAAACATTTCAGGGCTAGTGATCATCACCGGACAAAAGTCGCAATGGCCGGTGCGTCCGAATAACAAACCGGAACAGTGCGAGAAGATCGGAACCCGGAAACAAAAAGCCTCAAGCAACTCTCGTCATTAGATTTGCGTCGCATGTCTACAGATCCATCGCCGAAGTCGCGATAGTTCTGAGCATTCCTAGCAATTCTATCTGGGCCATCGTTGGAGACGCGAGCCGAGAGCAAGGACCCGAAGCAAACCCTCCGTCTTGGCGGTGAGCTCCAAAAAGGATCTTTCCAGTTTTGAAATTGAATCAAACGCGGAAGAACTCCTGTTATAATCAACAACACTGCATGGCCACAGCGCGCCCTCATTGATGTTGGCGGTGATGGTACCATCTTCAAACATTATGGTTTGTTGGACGTACTGTCCGTGTTGTTGAACGCTACAGTGCAAGCTAAGCCTTCTACTTACCACAAACCCATGCGTTCACCATCATCGATGGGACGATGTCGAGTCGTGATCATTCCCGGTCGTAAGCGTGACTTTTTTTGTAGCCCAAGCGGAACCATTCAGCTGAAACCACTTTCCTGAGCGGCATCATCCAAAGGTGTGGCGAGCTTTGTGCGGTCGGTTTATGTCGCTCGATAGTCGTGGCAGGGCGGGTTCAAGTTTTCGAGTAGCAAGGGATCTTCATTCGGATCGGATTGAGGAGCTCGCATATTGAAGGAGTCTTTCGCATGCTCTACACTTGGAAGTTAGACCCATTACTTCAGGAATTCAGGAATACAAGTTTGTGGTACTTCAGGTTAACGACTTCAGACGACCATCTCTCCTTGGTCTCGTACCACCACCATCTCGGTGGTTTCCCATGGTACGTCCTAAGCCCCACACACAGGGGAACGTCCCCGACTCTTCCCCCCGGGATCCCTGGAGACCCGTTCGACTCCTACCAACTTTCGGTTGGTCTACCCGCACTGAAGAGAGCCTCATAAACACCCTCTTCCAACATTTCACTATCAACACAAACTCATGCTCCATGCTACTTCCAACTCTTTCTATTTCTCCCCATTCCAAACTTCGACACATACACATATTTCCAAGGACATGAACTAAACATCGAAAACCAACACATTATTCTATGGGCTGTCACATG